>JANHZU010005062.1:80290-94749 GCA_032468055.1 Acrochordus granulatus | reverse complement strand
AATAAAAGGAACTGGGAAGTTCAATACGGGGCTTCTCATCCCAAAGGCATCATCTCTGTCTGGTGTCTTTTCTTTTCCATGAAAGCCCATCACGACAGATTTCCAAACAGACAAAATAATAATATTTCCACTACTGGAAGAAAACTCCAGATGGACATGTTGAACCTCAGTGTAAGACCACAGTTTATACTGCTTAAGATACTGAGGTGACAGACTGAAAGTTAATTTTCAGGATTTTATCATGAATATAATCTATTAGGGAAAACTACATAGAAACAAATAGTTATTTTGTATATTTACTGCAATTATTTTTATATTTACTGCAATTATTTAAGAACAGTTGAACCAGAGATTCTAAATATATTTACTTGGAAGTTCAGTACAGGTGAGGTTTTTAAATCAAATTTAATTCCACTGAACTTAGTCTAACATTGCAATTAAAACTCAAAAATATTACTCACAATTATTAATAATAAAGGTTTATTAAACAAATAATATTTAATTTCAAATTATCTTTTTCAGAATCATCTAATCATATGATCTAAGACACAGGAATAGTAACAGCAATAGTAAAGAAGAGTAATTTATAAATGAATCACCAGCTAGAAAAATAAATACAAAATAATGGACTGAATCCAAACCTATTAGGAAATACAGGAGGCTTTCATTTGTTGATTACCTCCATGTTTACTGAATGTGACATCCCAGGTCTTTTCATGGACTCAAAGGGATCTATAGAAAGGCAACCACTGGAACTTTTATTCATGTCCCTTGGATCCATTTCAATATGAAATACAAATTGGGTAATGTTAATATTTAAAAATACTTATTTTACTGATTCAGATAGAAGGCTACGAAGGCTTATAGGCAGAGGTTACTGACTAAAATGTTATTAATAACATGCAAACTAAAGTGAAGCATTTTTAGAGCATACATACTTGGACTGAACTTCCATTAAAACAGTGCTGAATTCCGGTGTACATAATTGTTCAATATATTCCAAACCTTTTGTTTCATTGAAATACTTTCTCTGAATGGTGGTAAATGTCACATTCTGAAAAGGATGTAAAGGCATCATTGTAGAGTGATGCATATATTATTCTTGCTGATTTCTAGTGACTGTCCTTATTTGTACAGGTCAGAAATGACAGCTACAGTATGCACATAGAATTACATTTCTTTAACAGGAATTATTACTGTACCAGCAGTGTAAGTTGACTCAGAGCAAAAGAGTATCTTGCTTGGGCATATGAAAAAAACACTTCCATATCTTGCTTTCTGCTTACTAGTGCTCCTCTCATTTACAAATCCCAAGAGGCTCTTGATGTCTCTGATGATAAAGACTCATTGCAGGACTCAGGCCCTTGTCTCTTCCCAGACTTTTTATATTTACACATATCTGTACATGCAGTACACAACTTATGACTGATTGCTTAGTGACCATTCAAAGTTATTACAAACCTCCCTAGGACTACTTGTCCTCTACTAGTCCTCCCTAGGACTACAAACCAGATTCAAACTTCTGATTGCCATCCCTCCCGCAGTCATATGATTGCATACTAACACTTGACATACAGCCCACATTTATGGCTTTTGCAGTGTCCCAGTTACATGACCATGATTTTATTTTTTGCCAGAAACAGCGGACAATGGATTTGCTTAAAAACTGCTATGTTCGCCTAAGGATTGTAGTGTTACTTTATGGCCACGGTGCTTTGTCTAATGACCACTACAAAAAAGTCATAACATTGGGCGTGACCTGCTTAACACCTGGAACAGTTTACAACTGTAGATTTTGGGCTCAATTATAGTCTTAAGTCAAGAACTACCAGTAACAGGATATGTGGGCTATATGGGGGAAAACATTTAATTGCTACTCATATAAGGACTTAAAGATATGCCTCATGGAAACTAGAAACAATAGGGAATCAGAAATTACCTGGAAGTAAATTCTGAAAAAATAACAGATAGAGGAGAAATACAAGGATATTGTGACTTGGCCGTGGCCAGGAAAAGAGAGCCTATCCTTTCTTTTCATGCTGCAATGTAAATCAAAGATGAAAGGAAGGTGACCTATGAAATTTAAATCTCTTGTTCCTCAGTGCAAGGTCAGTATGCTTATAAAGCATTTATTAACTACTATATGATATGATCCCAAATTAAAGTATTTATCATACAAAACTGTATACCATAAATAAAGCATATCATAAATAAGTGACTGAGAAAAGTGGCTATCCTTGAAATACATTAATTTGTATCTTTTCATATCTTGTGATGAAATGTAAATGGAACAGCAAATTTTATTCTTGCTTTACTTCTCTCTTCCAGCAGGGATCCGAATGGAACCAAATGCTCCATAAAACTGGGAAATAACTACAATATGAATGTTTAAAAATAAACTAAGTATTTTTAAACATACCTTGAAATTTTCTGCTATCAAACTGTACAGTTTTGTTGCATTTCCTGAATCACATGCAGTATTTGACATTATTATTTCTAGGGGTGTTAAAATTCTGAGTTTGGTGATAATCTAGAAAATACAATTTAGTAACAAGTTGTACTTGAATATTGTTCAGAATATATAAGTAATGATTTAAAAAATATTGTAATTACTTATATGATATAAAATAAGTAAACACATTTCTGCATCGAAACTTAGACACTGGAAGGCAACACAGGAAAGACTGAGGCAAGAATACAGATTTCATTAAATTACATATATATAAACTATATTTTTTTAGATAGGTGGGTGCATCCATCCAAGTTTGGCCAGTCACAAAATGCTAAGCAGGCTTTAACTTATTAACGGATGAAAGATCAGCAGAAAATCCTATGACTGAGCTAAACTAGGAAGCATTAGCTTGGAAGAAAGCAAATACATTTCCATGTGATGAAAACTATATTTCTACTAAAAACCTTCATAAAATATAGTTGTGTGCTCCCATTGCCTACAACCTCAGATCAAGATTACAGCTTCCTCTGCCTTGCAGTACTGCAGTAAAACTTTATACATCTTCCATCAAATTAAGTAAGTTTTGCTTATTGCTGTGACAAAGAATCACAATGGGTCATCCATTCTCTTACTCTGGACTGTGGATATAAGGCAGTGGCAGATCTCAGCTCTTTGTACTGGAACACTTTACTACTCTCTATCTGTGACTAAGGACTACTGTTGACTACTATGTACAGTGTGCTCCTTCAATATGCAATGGATTCTAGTTTCATTAATTGTTAATGTTTCGATAAAAACCGATAAGTTTCCATAGAGCTTGGAATCCCAAATGTTCTTCTTTCTCTTTTGGTTTATGAAGTATTTCAGTAGTAATGAATGGCGTACATTCCATCTCCTAAGTCTCAGTAAAACAATATAATAAAACCAAACAAATGATGTAATTTTGTAAATATATAAAACGTAATATTATTCTTTTAACTAATAATTAATCTTTCACTGTCACAGGTAAACTCACAGCATTCTAACTTCAGAGCTGGATGGCTTAACTTTGTAATAATGATATTTCTAAACCATTGTATGGCACTGATAGGAACTTTTGGGGCTTGGCATGTCAAAAATTTAGAAAATGCCTACTTTGACTCTGCTGGTGTGTCTTGCACACATACCCCCAACAAAAGAGAGACAAATCTTTTCAAAATCTAGAAATCTTTATTTCTAAATAAAAAATATTTTATTTTTTTAAAATATAATTTAATTGTGTATTATCCTCATGATCAGCTACATACAAAAATTGCACAAAAATGGGGGGTGCTTTTGAGAATAATTGTTGGTGGATGTTAGTGAACACTGGCATTTCACCCAAAGCATTGTGGCATTTCATCTTTGAAATGCATATCCTAAATTTACCATTACGGTTGTAAGGGCTATTTGGATAACTGGGAAGAAGCTGTTATATAAAAACTGAGGAGATTAATTTCTGTATCCCTGTAAATGGCCTTTCCTGAATAAAGGAATACAGAGGGAGTCCATTCTACCAGATCTTGGATGAGCAGGCATTATTTGGACTACTATCTTCTATGGCTATGGCTTATTATTATTGTTACTGACAAATCGTTATATATAAATTTAAGAATATTGCTTCCACTTAGCATATACAGCTTTATTATGATTTTGCAATCAACCAAGTCCAAAGACAACATCAATAAAAAGCAATCAGAAAAATTTAGAATCCTAATGTAATTGGCCAGAACTATGGTTATACATAATTCTGCTGACTTCAGTGGAAGGATTTTAGTCTATATAATAAAGAGGAATATTCAAATTTTACCTTGGTATATGTTGTATTATCAGCAAACTGAGATAGCACAACTTCTGGATTTTTTAGGTCAATACTTGCCATTCCCACTTCACCTCTAGCAAGTCCTCTCCCTTCTATTACAGCCACAATAACAGAAGCAATACTATGAGTGGAGACTGCTGAAGAAGATGTAACTGTGAAAGATACATTTAGAGTTCTGATTTAATCTACCAAGATCTCTGAAAAAGCTTTACATAAATGAATGACATTTATAATGAGCAGCAGCTGGTGATTTTTCACTGGTATTTGAAGTATGTAATTGTCCTAGAAACACCACAACTCTAAAAATTTGGCATACTTGTCAAAATGTACCAGTATGCCAAACATATGAAAAACAATACACCAAATAGTAACTTGATTTTTAAAAATTCAACACATTCTTCACAAACTGAACAAATAAATGATCAGGGAACAGCTGAATTTAAATTCTATTTTCTCTTGATGGATTATATTATTAAATTCAGTACTTCAGGACTAAATTTACATTTAGTACTTCAGGTTTAAATTTACATTTTAGAAGTCTTTTTCCTCTGGTTGACAGAACAGAGTCGTTATGTCTGGAACAAACTTCTCATTGTTTTATCAGGCTATTATCAGTTTATAAAATACAAACATAGCCCCAACATTAAATTATTTTCCTTATGTTGTTTTCTGAATTATGAAGGATTAGAATATGTTTTTTAAGCAACGCTTAAAACTTCTCATTGTTTTATCAGGCTATTATCAGTTTATAAAATACAAACATAGCCCCAACATTAAATTATTTTCTTTATGTTGTTGTTTTCTGAATTGTGAAGGATTAGAATATGTTTTTTAAGCAAAGCATATCTAGTGCACTGTAAACACTCTTTTTATATTGAGCTATTAACTTTCTTCATTTCCTTTCACAGTTTTTGCTAGGTCAGTGTCTGGGTCTTGTAACTTAATTGTGTTTATGTTGTTACAATAGTTAGGACACAAATATTTTTTAAAAAATATTTGGGATATTTTTGAGGTTTCTTTTTCTTCAAATGGGATTTAAACAGACACTTCCAAATGCTTAAAGAATATTTCATCACAATGCTGTGGTAATTCTCATTAACATTTGTATGTATCATCAATAAATAATATTTATTATCATTTAACAACAAAGAACTAAGTCCAGTTGTCATTAATTAGAAGTCTCCAGAAGTCTTTGTTCCTGAATGAGTAGAAGAAAACAGTTTGCAATGTTCTGCTGAGAAGAGGAGTTTGGGTAAGTCATTTTTAACATTTTATTGACTCTAGCCCTTCCCCCTGTAATTCCTCCACCATGGATGAAAGCCTCTGGATTAAGACTGAATCAGAAGGAAGAGTTTGGAGTGAGACATTGTTAACATCTTGACTTTTACCCTTGCCCTGATTTCCCATGACTGAAGTTCTTGTAATAAGACCAAAAGTTCTCATTAATATCAAAGAACTAAGTCCAGTTGCCATGAATTACAAGCCTCCAGAAATATATCACAATGGTTTCAGAAATTTCATGTTTAATTATTATTTTATAACTCAGATTATCTCTAATATGAAAATGTTGTTAGCAAAATATGTTCAATTCAAACCTATTCATTTTGCACATAATACATATAATCATCTAGTTGTGCCTAAAGAGAGGTAATTGGAAGCAAACTAGATTTGGCATTCTTGGCTAATTAAATATTATTTTCATGGGAAATGTTCCCATCCCAGGATCAGAGAAAAATAAATGATAGCATCCCACTCATTTCCTTGCCTATTGGTGTACCTTGCCAGGAGGTTGGCAAATGAAACCACAATCCCACATATTTCATTATACGTGGGGTAGACAAATCATATGCCTTCAGCCCACCATTTGCAGTCCCATCAGCTTCTGAAAAATCATAATTGCTGATGTTAAGTGGCAAAATGGCTTCTTTTCAGCAGTACACTTTTCAAAAAACAGGTTTTTTTTATAAAAAAGAAGGTAAGCTACTACCATTTCAATCCTCTGCCTTCTTGCCTTACGTGTTGCTGAAATGTGGTTACTGAAATGGTTTTGAAATATCTGGGGAATTGTAAGAATGCAAATGGGAACATCTTGCTCCCATTCCAATTCATATACTTAAATTCCACCAAACAGCTAAAAGGAAATAAAACTATCACTGGAAGTCTCAGGGGAAGTACCCACCCATGCATTTCACCTGTTATTTTGGAAGTTAGTGAAACAAAGCTGCTGAAAAAATGAGATAGTAGGTTACGTATACTCAGTAGTCTCCCCAGGTAAGGAGAAATTTATTAGTTTGTAAATTGAAATAAAAATATGATTGCATGTACTTTAAAATAATTTAGGTCAAAGAAATTCATGGAAAATAAATGACCAGACATATTCATGTGGGAAACTCACAAGCAGCTCATTTGGGAAAAAGCCTCTTTCATTAATCTTCCTTAGAAATTGGTATTTAGAGCAATGCTGGCTCTCATCCATTATATCATATATAATGATTACTAGTATTTCTAGCTAACCTTATCCTTTCTAAATATATATAACTTCTTCAACATTGTTTCAATTGGGGATCATCACTCGGATTATTATTTCTAGACTATAACAATCCACATGATAAATGTCAATGAAAGGCTAGAATGTTTTGCTTCCATCTGCTGGCCATCTGGATTTTTGCAATCCAGAAATTGTAGCTCTACCTATTAGAAGCTCTAGCTTCCATTTTTACTTTGATTCAATTTCTCTGATGTTGTGGTGCTTTATCTCTACAATAGCTTTTCTCTCTTGTCAATGTACAGAGATCTGCAAGTGAATAACTCTTGGAAAAACATGTCAGATATTAAATACTGTAGAAATTTATTCACTTACTTAATGCATTAATATACACTTCATACACTGAACCACCTTGAGATAGCAATAAAAGTGCCTCACAAATCTAGTATAGCAAGTCTTTGAGGATTCCAGGACTGGTTTTTGAGAAAGAAATCAATAATCTTTTTACTATTCTGAAGAAATCAGGAGGATGACTACTTGAGAATGAAATGGACATCACAAAGTAAGCCTTTTTTACAGCAATCACCACTATACAGTAGTCATGATAATATGTTTTAATAGGTGTCCAATAAGCATCCTCGAATTTGATACTATTTCATCTCTGTCTCCTGGCTTGTTCCCCTGCATTGAGATCATGAAAAATCAAATTTAGAGTAGTCACTCTGACATCTATAATTTAAGGTGATCCCACTAACATCTAATATATGTCATAAAGAGATTAGTCTATAACTACCCTGAAACATGGTTTTGACAAGAAAATCTTGTCAGATTAACTTCATACATTTTTTTTGTCTTAATAAATTATATCTTCCTTGATAAATTTGGAGAAAGTGCTGGAAGTAACATATGATAACATATACTATATGTCAACAAAGTATCTGACAAAATCCTAATCATATACTTATTTCCAAGATTAAGTGTGGGCTGGGTGGCATGAGTATTAAGCAAAGGCTTAGACTGTAATCTGTCTAGAATATTTTAAGTTGGATTCTTGCAGGAATCTGAGCAGGAATTAGACTTAATAATTAAATGACACCTTCTATATCTATGATTCTACTTAGGCATTTGTAGAATCTAAACATAGAATTTGAATAAATTATCTCTGGAATATTTGCAAAATTGCATATCTGAGAAATCTCTAAAATTTTACTTCAGAAACACTGGCTTGATTTCCAAGCATAAGATATTCCATTTCAATTTCTTCTCCTCTCCTTCAGGCTCTGTTAATTCATAGTTATTTAGTACAATAACTAACATCAGATTTTTAGTTCTTTGAATAATTTAAAATTTCTAGTGCAATTTTATGCTGCCCTCTGCTGTCCAGTCAAACAACTACATAAAAGAATAAAAAATACACTGTCAATTATCAAAAATATCAAATGCCATGCAAATTAATATATCTATTATTAATTTATAATATATATATTGTGTATAGCCTACATATATAGGCGAAGAATTGTAAATTACCCCAGGATGATGAATATATACTTCCCTAGTTGGTTGAAATTACAGGAGAAAAGGATTTTTAGAAATAAGAACTTTTAGATTTTTAAACAGAACTACGGAAACTTTATTATTAATGATTACATGTCTTTATACCATCCTTTTCCATGCTACTGACATTGCTATGTTGTCTTAACATTGTGATAATTACAGTTAACATATCTGGAGGCCATAAGTGGAGGAAGGCTGCTTTATATAACACTATCCGTCTGGAAGCCTTTCTCCATATTTGTGTCAATCTGAACTGGCAAGTTTATGTCATGTAGTTATTTCAAAAAGTGATGTAATAACTGACTGGACCATACTTCAATACCTCTTCTAGTTAAAGACACTTCTGGGAAAAAATAGAGAACTAAGTGCTCCAACTGTATTATAACAAGAGAGTACATTAAGAACAGTTTGGATCAATTATTACAGCTATTGAATATATTAGTGAATATAATAGTCTTCCTCAATTCATAAATTGTAGTTAAGCATATCTGAAGGGCACAATATTGTACAGCAGTTTTATGAGAACACTGATATTCTCAATGTCTTAACAAGGACGTTCAGATTAGGCTTGGACCTTTGATAGCATGCTTTATTTATGGGTGTAGCTAAGCTGAAATGGGTTCTTAGCAAAGAAAGCAAAATGAGATCATCATACTATGCAGATTAACACTACAGAATGGTGAATGAGTATACAGAATGCAATCATAAAAAATACACAACTCAGCAGTAAATCAAATCAAACTGGTTTTTAAACTTCTTAAATGAATATTTGAGACTCAGTGAGCACTGAGTACAATAATAGTAAATAAAATATAATGGCAAT
Source organism: Acrochordus granulatus (assembly GCA_032468055.1). NCBI lineage: Eukaryota > Metazoa > Chordata > Lepidosauria > Squamata > Acrochordidae > Acrochordus > Acrochordus granulatus. Next base: position 85,595 of record JANHZU010005062.1, on the reverse strand, counting down.
AAATCAAGCCAAATCTTGATACATTAGAAATAACAGCAGTAAGTTCTCTTCTGTGCAGGCAGGCAATCGTACACAGAAGTTCTTCTCCATCTCTTCTTGGGCTGTGTAGTTTGCTAGCCAGAGCATCCACACTGCAGGTCTGTGTTGTGTTGCCTCAGATACTGCACAACTTTGTACCAACCATATGGGCCATTAATCAGAGCTCAGCAATATTATCCTTGTTGTTTGCAAGTGGAGATCATGGAAGTGGAATTGTAAAGGATTACTCGAAAATTTTTCTGCTATGACTTTTCCTCAGCAAACATAGTGATTATCTTCAGAATGTCCTGTTTTCTGGAATGCGCATTCTCAATTGAGAGAACCAATAAGCCACCTATTCTTGTGGCAGGTTGCTTTGCATTGTTTTTTACAAATACAGAGAATTATCTATCTGCATCTGCCATTGTAATAAGTATGGTTTTTAAAAAGCAGACATTCAGTCACATTTCAATCACATTTGATGACCGAGTATGGTTTTCTATCCAAAGAAGTTCTGCTATTTCCTTTACTTATGATTTTTAAAGCAATATCAAATTATAGTAATGATCTGAATGAGAACAATTTTCATGAAAATATATCCAATTTTATTTTTTACCTTAAGTTCTCCAGCTATGTATACAAACTATTGACATCAGTTGCTGATATCCTGGTTGATGGCTACAGAGCATAATATTTTATTTAAGCATGAAAATCTATTCCTAGCCATGTACAATTGATGTTCTCTGCAGATGTTGGTCTTTGATCCTCACAAAGAACACCTTCACCCTTGAAACCCATGGATCTTGAAATTTCTGAGATACATTCACAAGACTGGGCCATTGCCAAAGCACAATCATGCGTTATATTGTTCAGTATTGATTTCTGACACCTTGCAATTTATTAAAAAGCTCTATAACTTTGCTTAGGTCATTTTGTGGTCACTGTAAAGGTTTTAAACAGAATTCTGATAAAAAAATTTGGAACCTATTTTGTGTACTCATTAGATACTCAAAAGAGTTCTGATCAAAACACAAACTGGAATTACTCCATTTATATTTTAGAGATCTTGATTTTATTATCTAATTCTCTTTTCCAGGGGAATGAAGAGCTTTATGGGTATCTCTGATGTAAAAATGAATGGCTACAAGAGCTTTAGAGAAAGTTAACTAACTTAATAATATTGCCTTCAGCATAATTTTCTACTAAGGTATCATACTATAGACAAGCATAGTGTTATTCATAACACTGAATAAGATATGCAGGAACAGTTTAGGAAGAAAATGAGACAAAACTCAGGCCTGTGAAAGGAGTTGTGAGGAAAAAAAAAAGAAACCTACCTTGATTCTATTTGCTACAAACAGGGAACAGAAATAATGACAAGTTTTCAACATCCTTTTATTATTCTTCAAAGTAAGATAGCATTCCTATAATCCCTGCCTGTTTCCTAACCTGGCCTCCCGCAAGGGTTAACACCAGGGCTTGGATAGATGACTTCCAGGAAGCTTCACTAACTAATTCATTCTCTTTCTCCATGAATGATAGATAATTGTTTCACAACAGTTGATATGTTCCCCTTCCTATGAGAGAAGAAATACTGCAACTGTGCCATAATTATAGAACTGCTGGGAGTACCAGACCATCTTACCTGTCTCCTGAGAAACTTGCATGCTAGTCAAGAAGCAACAGTTAGAACCAGACATTGGTCCAAAATTGGGAAAGAAGTATGACAAGGCTGTATATTGTCACCCTGCTTATTAAACTTATATGCAAAGTACATCATGTGAAATACCAGGCTGGATGAATCACCAGCTGGAATTAAGATTGCTGGGAGAAATAACAACAATCTCAGATATGCAGATGATATCACTCTAATGCAGAAAGTGAAGAGGAACTAAAGAGCCTCTTGGTGAGGGTGAAAGAGGAGAGTGTAAAAGCCGGTTTGAAACTCAAACATTAAAAAAACTAAGATCATGGAAATTTCAGTGGCAGATTTTACCTTCTTGGGATCCAAGATCATTGCAGATGGTGACTGCAGCCATGAAATTAAAAGACACTTGCTCCTTGGGAGGAAAGCTATGGCAAACCTGGATAGTATATTGAAAAGCAGGGACATTACCTGTATAGTCAAGGCTATGGTTTTCCCAGTAGTATTATATGGCTGTGAGAGTTGGACCATAAGGAAGACTGAATGTCGAAGAATTGATGCCTTCAAATTGTGGCACTGGAGAAGACTCTTGAGAGTCCCTTGGACTGCAAGGAGATCAAACCAATCAGTCCTAAAGGAAATCAGCCCTGACTGTTCATTGGAAAGACAGGTACTGAAGCTGAAGTACTTTGGCCACATAATGTGAAGAGTGGACTCATTAGAAAAGACTGTGATGCTGGGAAAGATTGAAGGGAAAAGGAGAAGGGGACGGCAGAGGATGAGATGGTTAGATAGCATAGTCAGTGTGATAGACTCTGGGAAGCAGTGCAGGACAGGGAGGCCTGGCGTCCTGCAGTCCATGGGGTCGCAAAGAGTCGACTGCAGCGACTGAACAATGCATGGGAGAGAATTACAATCTTGCATTAGATTTCTCAAGAGAATTCTAGTGGCTGAGATTGAGACCAGGCATCAAGGATTATGTTTCATCCTGCCATGGTGTCACTGAGCAAAGCATAACTGTGTTTATTCCTTGCAAGGACTTTTCAGTGGATGAGGAGACTACACAACTCTTTCTAATCCATATTAGGCATTCAGATTAATGTCATCTTTGGATCTTCTGACCTCAAAGAGATATCAGAGAGAATGAATCAATTATTTGAACAATACCTGAGATATTATGTCTCTTTTCATGAGGGCAAGGATTTATATGACTTAAAAATGTTAGAAATATTCAAGCATTTATGACCTTAAAATCATTTAAATATGACCAATTAAACCAAAAACATGAGTTTTAAAGCAAAAATGTGACTTTACAATTTTTCTGAAATTAGCTCCTAATTTTTAGAAAAAGTTTAAGTCCCCTTTTCTTATCAGTATCTTGGGTTGTATCTATAATTAGACAGAGAAATTGAGTCTTCTCTGTATCTTCTCTAATTTAATCCTTAACAGATATCTATGCATATTCTCATTAAGCCAAGTTATGATTTGTATCCAGGAGATTTTCTCAATCCTATGTGAAAATGGAAGAGGTGGAAAGAATATATATGTTTAGAATGAATGTGAACCTGTTCATGTGTAGGTTGGCTCTTAGGCATTTACTTCATTGTTCTATCTTCCATATTAAACAATCCAGCCAGCATAAGATAATATTTTGCAATGTTGATATTAGAGAGAAAATGTCAACAAGATCCAATCTAAATGATTACCATAATCCTAACAACTCTTAAAGGGCAGGTTACAGGGAGTCAAAGTCAACGTTATATTAATAATTCTATTAAGCACTTGATCCAAAAGCTTGGTTTGCTTTGTAAAGCCATTCCTAGATTACATGTCAATGGATTCTGTGAACATCACTGCTCAAAAATCATGCAGCATTGATGGGCATCTGCGTCTTCATGAATCATAATTTCATTTTTTAAAGCAAGTCCAGCCACAAGTATTGGTCCCAAATGGTTCACCTTAAGAAAGCCAATATATCTGACAGTAGGTTTAAGGTTGAAGAATAAAAACTATTCTCACTGAATTTGCACATCAGGTTTACAGATGATTATATAATAAGTTTCTAAAATGTTTATATTATTATAGATCTTTGGAAATGGTCCTTTTAAAGAATGAATTTTTTATTAGCACTCAGGGATTAATTAAATTGAACTCTGTCTGCAGGAATTGCCCAAGAGACTATTGTAGGAAGATAAATGTTGCCAGATGTTCTTTTGGTCTCTTCACTGATTGGGCATGCACTTTATAGCAGACTGTACACTCAGTAGTTCCTTGTAACTCAAGGAGTCCCTTGCTTTGTTGGAAAATCTGAGATATCAACATAATATCTCGTGAATGTTGTGCTTTATTTTGTTCATGACCATTATAATTACATATTAGCTTTCTTCTTGCATCTTCTACATTCTCCTTATTCTTTGAAATACCAAAATAATCTTGAGGAATTTTGTTGCTTTTGTTTCATGTTGTTTTCTTAACTTTTGCTCCTATGTCCCACTGAAAAATGCTGGTTTGACAATGCTAATTAACAGTGTCATTTTAAATTAGCCCTATTTGCTTAATTTTGATCTTCTACATTGAATCAACTATTTTAATTTAACAGGGATTATTTGAATCTCAGAATCTTGAAGCATTAGCCACATTTATGGTTAATGCTTAGCTAATTATGTCTTATTCAATAAGCCATAGGAAAAAAGTGGCTTAATGTGATATAGGAACCCAGCCATTATATTAGCTGACATTTTTGTTACTTCTGTAACAAATTACTAAAATGATAAAAAAATGTGTCCATATAAAGTGTCAAGGAGCAATGTGTGCATCCTTTAGCTGAGAAAAGCCACTTCTTGACTAAAGATATATTTTTATTCCCATTCCAATATGGACTGCACACAGATGGGTCTTCTGGCTTTGGCCACCTTGCTGGCATTCTGCAATAGCAACCTTCCCCTAACTTCTGCTATCATAATCAGTGTCTCAAGGAAGTTCATCCTGCCCACATTCACTGTGAAGGCATGCCTACACTGTTCTCCTGAATATGCAATACAGCAAAGACAAAAATGCTCTCTACTCTGTCTGGACTCTCAGTGGGGGATGTTTATGTTTATAGTCAGAGAAGGATATTATCCTCTGGAGAACCCTCATGGGGGAAGATCAAACAATGACTGGCCATGTATAACCAGCACTTCTGCACACTGCCCTTCAATGCCTCTATCTCCTCCTCCTCAGCCTCCATGAGCTTTGGCTAAGCTTCATCTCAGGCATAATATGCAGGATGGCCAAAAGGCCAGACACAGGGGAAGAGATAGACAGGTGGTAGTAATTGAAGTGGAGGCAGTTTATGCAGGGCAGAAAAAGCAGTTGGCCTCTTAAATGATAAAGGATCATGCAGAGTCCTCGCTGTAGAGACAGCCATTCTGTCTATTTGCCTTGTGCTTACTACCTTCTCCATATGGGAACCCTGCAGTGCCTACGGCTCTTACCTGCTTCCTCCTCCCTCCCAGGCATCCTCCAAGTTTTGGCATCTCAGTTCAGTGCCTTCTTGACAGGAGGGCCCCAAGAGCCACCTCCTGGCTGGGAAGGCTGATATACTGGAGGGCTCCATATAGAGGAAGTCTGAGTTGCTTTAACCAGGTCCTCTTTCACTTC
>JANHZU010005062.1:41852-61449 GCA_032468055.1 Acrochordus granulatus | reverse complement strand
AATTAAAGCAGTACAGTACTAGCTGCCCTCCACTATGTTGGGTCACTTAATAGAGTTCCCAGTATATATTGCAGTGAACCCTTTTAACTTTTCATTATTTCTAAATAAATATGATTTAAAATGTAATCTGTTCCTCACACAAATTCTAAAATTAGATAAAGAAGTCAAAAGCATACTTGTTCATTGATTGCAGAAAATGATCTATGTTGCAAAAGGAGGTGAATCACTAGGACTATCAGTTCATTTGAAGGCAAAATTATAATTAGTGGTTTCAATTAGTGGGATGATAATCATGTGTGAGTGTGAAGTCCTGCCTTAGTTCAAGAGCAGAATTCTGTTTTTTCACTATAGGCATGTGATCTTCACGACACAAGTATGTGGAAGTGTGTCACAGCTTGAAAAAAGATGTCTGAGGATCTCTGAAAAACAGCTGTTGGGGCCCAACAGGCTAGAAAATATGACAAAATCATTTTCAAAGAGTAACTCCACCAGTCTACTATCAGGCAGATCATGTACAAAGGGAGGCAATTCAACACATAGTTAACCTCTCCACTGTACCCTCCTCTTATTCTGGAAAAGAGAAAAGTATGTTATCTGAAAATTAGTGTCTCCATTCATTTGTTCCTTACTTTGGCTCCTCAACAAGGTCTGCAGCATTACTGTCCTGACAACAGTAGTTGTTGCTGCTACTGGGCTATCAGTTGTGGTTCTGATGGTAAGGCAGCAAATAGAACAGAAAGAGGGAAGCTAAATAATCTGCATGTAGTCTGGTTATTTCTAAGATCTGGGTGGCAATCATAGTATGATGCGTGCCACTGCTTGCTGACAAAAATAATGAGGTATTCTACAAGATCAATTCTCCAGATTGAACTCCCACCAAAGAAAAGAAAAGCTACACAAAAGAGGTGTCCAACCTCTTTGGCAGACAGTTACTCCTCCCACCTATCCAGGTAGAGAAATATATGGTCAGATGCAATAGGTAGGAGTCCTGCACATATTAACAAACAATGTTCAAACAGTTAATTTTGTATTTTCCTAAATAAAACAAATACCAGTCTTTTGTCAAATACCTTTACTTCAGCTTCATTTTACTGTGCTAATATGAAAATGTGTCCTCAACAAACATAAGCAGATCGTCCCAGGATAGAAGAAACTATACAGTATGTGTAAATCCTTTCAGCAGTTGTGTAGCTCTGCAAGCATATATTTCACATACAAATATTAGTCTTTGTGTTATAAATCTAATGTTATTTTAACAGATTTTCATTAGTATGATGGGGATTCCTTTCACTTCTCTCAAAAGTAAATGGGGACCCTTAAACTAGATCTAGGGGATGTGCAGGGTGGAGCAGAGAAAAACTTATTAGCATATAATACTGTATTTTATTGGGGAAATTAAATCATTAACATAATCCAAATATTTTTTTAAAAATTCCATTTGGTTTTGCAATTTAAATAAACTACTTTAAAACTACAGGATCTCTGGGGAACACTGGTCAACATAGTTCAGCACATGTAAGAATTAATATGAATCAGCTGTCTCAGTTTCAATACCAAAATAAATTTATACATCTATTATAAAAAAAATTCAAGGCATATGGATTTTGGCTAACTGGTAACTTAATAGTGCAGCTCACTGGAATTCTGCAAATACAATAAAATTATTAGAGGAAAAATTGCACTGCATGGCTCTATTTATCGTATATGGCTAGGGATAGTTTTTAAGACAGCAAATGAGACAGGAATTTGCATTCTTAACTGATATAATGTTACGAGGTGCATAAAAGGTGTTGCATGTGTCAGCAAGGTTATGTGACAGGAGTTGTGCAGATTGGTAAAAGTGTATAAGGTGCTATGTGGTCTGAGGGTAAGCGAAGGAATGCAGATTGGGAAAGATGCATGGGGATGAATGGACAATGTGGCACAAGCACAGTGAGGCTGGGGGAACAGTGCGTGAGAGGACAGTGGATAGGAGGGACTTATCATCTTGCAATCTTTCCTGCCAACTTTCCCATTGACTTTCTGGGGAAGTTAGCAGGGAAGATTGCAAATGGCAATCATGTGATCCTGGAGTGCATGTCAACCAGCTGTAAGTGCAAACTGATTGTCAAGCACCCAGATAGCAACATATGAGTAAGGGGGTCCTGGGATGGTCAGAACTCTGAGAACTAGTTGTAACCATCATTCATTCAGTGCCATCATAACTTGGAATTGTTGCTGATTAAATAACTAAAGGTCAAGGACTATCTGTGTTACATGATATTTAAGGTACCACTATCATATACTTTCTATATATGTCTTTTTTCTTCATCTACAGCATTCTGAAAATTTATCCTAGAGAGTTGAAGTACATTCAGTGGAAAAGGAAATTGGGATAAATACATTAGGTTTTTGCATCTTTCACCAAGAAGTTATCATTAAATTTCATTTTGCTTCATTGAACAAAAGTAACTCATCTGTACTCTTTATGAATCCAACTGTAGGCAAAACAACTAATTTAATTACAAATTTTTTTTTTAATATTGTAGTCAATTTATAATATGTAGTAATTGATGCAATACAGACCTAGTAATATCTAATTTACTCACGACTCCCAGAACTTCAATTTTGGAGAAAATTCTTCATCTAATTTATGTTAATGACCTCTTCAGTTACAAAAATTCAAGGCAGTTTAGATACACTACAGAGATTTGAGAGAATAGGGATAACTATCTCATCATAAAGCTGGACAAAAATGTGAAACTGGTAAAGAAATCTCTTGAATAGTTCTAGAAGCTAAATAAATGGCTTTTTCATGCACTTAAGTTTTGACAGTACTACTGTTGATGCATTTTCATCCAATATTAAAAATGAAGCATGAGAAAAAAAACAAGATTTGTAAAGCTAATGCACTCTCAATCTTTAAACTTGTCAATATGTTCACGAATTATAATTATTCTCTGAATTTGAGCTGTTCCTTCATAAATCTGAAAAAACAAAATAACATAATATTTGAGCTAATTTAAAATAGCATGAAACTATACAAAATGTCTCTGAAAACAGTACATCTTAAATTATCAGAGATAGTATGTAAAAATATTATAAATGTATTGTGATAAAAGACACAATGAGAGAAAAAAAAACTAAACTGACACTCCAAAGAGCCATTTTTGAAAGAACTTGAACCTAGGAATACTAGGATGTTTGTCTTTTTCTTATGAATAATAAGCTACCATGCTACATCTCAGGACTCACTACTCTGAAAGTCTTCTGAAACTGAGAGATTCAAAATAAGTTCTCATATGGAAACTGATCTTTCAAAAACTCAAAATTTAAAACTAAGTTTACCTGTATATTATCTAATGTGAAGGAGGCAGTAAAATCACAAACCATGGTTATGTGATGCCTTGCTTAACAAGTACAGTTAACTGCAGTGGAACTGACATCTTAAGTCAGGCATAGTCATAGGATGATTTGCTTAATAACCATGTTGCTTAGTGATGTTGTCAGTTGTGGTTGTTAAGTAATCCTTGCGCTACTGAACTAGGAAAGATTACTTTCCAGAATCTCTTATGGGATCAGGAGTGAGTACAACAAATGGACATACTGTCAAGCTAAGCTCCTTCTATTTTTCTCCATGTAGAATCTGCCCTTTTTTTGTTCATTCTATGGTAAAAAATATTGTATTACTAAATCTACAATTAGTTACCAGAAAAAGGAAAAGCATCCGAGTAATTTGAAAGGGTAATACAAGGGCATATTAAACACTGCATTAAAAATAATAATACTGCATTTTTTTCAAAGGGCAATAGAATAGATACCATGGATTAGGATGATAGAGAGCTCCTGCATGTGTAACAAGCAAAAAGGACATGTTTCCTTTAAGATTGTTATTTTAAAATTATATAAATGTAAATTTAGCTTAAATATACCAACTGCATTTTCAACTAAGATTACTTACCTGGTATATTTTTGCATCCCTCATTAGTTTTTCTACTGGATATTCACTATTGAATCCATTTCCTCCAAAAATTTGAACAGCATCAGAAGCTACTTGATTTGCAATGTCTCCAGCATATGCCTTTGCTATAGAGGCATAATAGGTGTTTCTACGAGCAACATCTACTTCCCATGCTGCCCTCTGATAAGCCAGGCGAGATAGTTCCACTTTCATTGCCATTTCAGCCAACATGAAGGATACTGCTTGGTGCTGGGAATGTTTGAGGGAAGGACGAAAGTAATACTGAAACTTAATTTCAAATATGCAAAAGTAATACGTATTTTAACTGTATACACAATTCAATCTTATCTATTTATTAAATTTGTATGTTGCCCATCTCACTCTGCAAAGCAACTCTGGGAAGTTTACGGTTAAAATCATAAAGTATTAAGAACATTAGATAGAAAGATTAGAAACAAAAGGCAAGATTGGTATGGTGATGACATCTTCCCTGCTAGTCCATCAGGTACCAATCTTCTGTTATAAAGCAATTCTATAGAATTCCATAGGATATGAACAGCAGTCAAATCCCTAATTAAACTGCAGTATTTATAGAACTTTAAATCTTCATAATTCTTTTAATTTTTATATTATTCCCAACTATATTAGTTTATTATCTTTGCATTAAAATTATTACAAATAATGTCTATTTAATCAAACATACTTACACACTACATACAGAAATAAAAGGTAGTAGATTTCATGTGTTTTGGATAAACAAGAAAGCTTTTAATGGCTTATATGCGTAAGATGTGTTAATATATAATGAAATCAATACAAATATAAGTAATTTAGAAAAGGGCAAGTATCCTGTGGCCTTCTGGGATGTTGCACTGCTATTCTGATTATCCTTAACCAGTGGCCACAGTTGCTGAAGACCAACAATTTTGCACAGAACATATAATGTAACATATAATGACAAATGAGCAGCAGCTATACAATATTAAGTGATGTGGCCTAGCATTTAAAGTAACAAGTGAAGGCGTTTTTAAACTTCTTATACCCACTCAAGATTCTTTTCATCTATAGTAAGTGGCTTCTGGTAAGATTAACTGAATATTTTATTACTGTGACTTTAATGTAACTTTAGCACTATTGAAAGTTTCCTAATAAAAGACTCTGTAAGCACTTGGTGAAAAAAATATTTTCAAATATACTTCCTATAGACTACAAGAATTCAAATATCTGCTTCCATTAGTAGAAACAAGTTTCATTTCTTGGAACTGAAAAAATAAACCAAATTCTTCTCTGTAACTCTGTATACCATTGTTTCTCAACCCTGGCAACTTTAAGCTGTGAGGGCTCCAACTCCTACTGCTGGCTGTGAATTCTGGGAGGTGAAGTCCACATAGCTTAAAGTTGCCAAACATTTTTTTACATATACTCAAAATCCACAAGAGGAATGCAGAGTGCGAAATAGAGAAAGAAAAAAAAATGACCTTACACTCAGTAATGGAATATATGATTTCACCATATTGAATCTGTAATTGGAATTTCACATACCTCTGCAATAACTTTCCCAAAGGTTTTTCTTTCCAAAGCATATTTTGTAGCTTCATCCAAAGCTCTCTGTGCTAATCCAACAGCACCAGCTGCTACCTGTATAACAGTAATGAATGTTATAAAATAAGATTTCTACAATTAGAATGCTCTTTCAAACTTACTTTAATACTTACTGGAGGCCTTGTTTTATCAAATGCTCCCATGGCAATTTTAAAGCCAGCTCCTTCACCAAGAAGTACATTTTCTCTGGGCACCCTTACATCCTCAAAAACAATCCCTCTGGTATCTGAACAGCGCTGACCCATGTTAAGCTCCTAAAAAGGAAATTTATAAGATAAATAATTACCATTAATACTCTATTTTAAATCAACAAAAATAAAGTAGGCTCATCAGAAATGAAAGATTAATACCTATTTAATCTACAGTATATTAGTTCTGAAACATATATTAAACATAAACTCAATATTTAGAAATATATTTTATTATCAACAGACTGGATGTAGTACTAATATAATTAAAATTTAAACAGACTGGAATGTAGTACTAATATAATTAAAATTTAATGCAAATTGTAACATCAAAACCTAGCAAACTGAAAGATGACACACTAAAGCCAACAGAAGAAATAAAGCCATAATATTAATCTTTAATCTGATCTTTAGCACATGTTCAGGTTTTTACATACTTAGCATCAAATCTGTCATAAAATCAGAAATACCAAGTATTATGTACTAGGAAGATAGTATATTTTGCAATAAGAATATAATCCAGAAAATAATTTGCTCTGTTGTACCTGATTAAGTACCAATTTTATTTTGCCTAGTTATCCTTTTTGATAAAGTCTCCTTGTATTATTTTCAGTTTATTTTCAATTCCCACATTTCCATGGTTATTAATTGCTAACAGTACTTAAAGCGCTAACGGTACATTGTTATTAGTTGCTAAGAGTACTTAAAGAGCTCCTTAGTTTAATTCCTAGTATTTCTTATACAGCATGGGATTCTAGCAATCATTTATCAGAGAATTATTTATTCCTAACACCAAATAGAAAAAGAAAGCTATGCAAAAACAAAAGGACATATTTATAATGTGGCCTCTACAGAAGTCTTGCAATCACTGATATACACTCGAATAAACTCATTATGCAAACACATCTACAGATACAGTGGAACCTCTCAAGATGAGCACCTCGCAAGATGAGATTTTCTCAAGATGAGCAAAATTTTTTAATAAAATTTATTCCGCTAGTCTAGCATCAACTTGCAAGACGAGCAAGCTTCGTGTGATAACTTACGTGTATTTCCTGTTCAGGCAGCAACCGTGTGAGAGTTCTGTTGATGCTGCCATGTGCAGTTTACTCTATTACTATTCATGTGCTGTACTGTGAGATGTTGCTGAGGGAAAAGGTCCTTTTGCCTTGAGCGGCAGCGGATCCTCCGAGCCAGCAGGGGGCACCATATAGCAGCTGGCCTAGTAGCAGCTGAGGCCAGAACCTGCCTTGAAGCAGATCCGTAAGTGCTGGTTAGTTTGCTCTATTTCTACTTTATATTGTGTGTTAATCATGGTTGTAGGGGTGCGGTGGTGCAAGTGGTTAAGAGCTCAGCTTGCCGGCTGGAAGTCTGGCAGCCCAGGATCGCGATCCAGCGTTGCTGCGCAGCAGGGCGAGCGCCTGCTGTTCCACCCCAGCTCCCGCCTACCTAGCGGTTCAAAAGCGCGCAAGCGTTGAGTAGATAGATAGGTACCACCCCTTCCGGCGGGAAGGTAACAGTGTCCATGCGCCTTAAGGTGTCCAGTCGTGCCGGCCACATGATCACGGAACTGTCCCAGGACGAACACTGGCTCTTCGGCTTAGAAACGGGGATGAGCACTGCACCCTAGAGTCGGCCACGACTGGCAAGGTCTTCTTTACCTTTAATCATGGTTACTTGTTTCAGATGTTAGGGAGAATCATTTCTACATAAAATTCCAGTGAAAATTATTTTTTTGGAATATTTTTGGGGGTGTGGAACAGATCATCCAACTTTCCATGGTTAAGAGCATTTCACGCTAAGAGCGTTCTTCCAGAATGGATTAGTCTTGTCTTGTGAGGCTCCACTGTACATATAAATATGCGAACAATGCAATAACAGGGTAAAATATTAAATTAGGATAAAAACATGATAAAATCACCATAATATGGCTTCATGTTATATATTGGTGAATTAACTGAAGCAAACAGAAATAAGCTACAAGCATAAATTAACTATGAGTAGCCCTTGTTTTCCATCTTGTCTTGCCTTAATTCCTTTAATGTTTTTACCTATTTATTGTATTTTGTATACAGTGGTACCTCACAAGATGAGACTCATCTGTTCCGGAAGAACGCTCTTAGTGCAAAATGGTCTTAAAGTGAAATGAGGTTTCCCATAGGAAACAAAAGAAAATCGGGCGATCCACACCCCCAAACATATTCACCAAAAAATCATTTTCAACGGAATTTGATGTAGAAATGATTGTCCCTAACATCTGAAACAAGTAACCATGATTAACACATGATATAAAGCAAATATAGAACAAACTAACCAGCACTTACGGATCTGCTTCGAGGCCTAGTTGCTGCTAGGCCAACTGCTGTCCAGCGCCCCCTGCTGGCTCAGAGGATCTCCTGCTGCTGTTCCCTCAGCAACGCCTTTCCGCCTGCATTTTGTGGGCGGTTTGCAAATGTTTCTTGCCTCCATGAGAGGAGAAGAGTGTTGGGCGATGAGGGGGAACTTACAAGAACAATTTCTGCTTTATTTTGTGTGTGTGCGCGTGTGCGCTTTGAGAATATCTCAGATGGCACGAGGAAGACGAGAGAGAGGAGAGAAGTGGGAGAGGACTTCCTGGAGGGAGAATCTGGAGTCTGAAGTCTTGGGAGTTCCATCTCTTGAACACCTTTCACATTTATGCTGTTTATGCGAGAGAGGAGGGCTCCGTTGTGAGATTTCCCACATGAGCTCATCGCATGGTGCCCATTGTGATCAGGAACGTTGACTTTCCGTACATTCTGGCAAAGTCAGTCACACGCACAGTAATGGAGTAAGCCATGTGGTAGTGTAGGCAGAACGCGCGCGCACTGCTTCCCGTATGGCAATGGAGTAAGCCACAGGGCAGCATCGGCAAAACGTGCCCACGCTGCCGTCCGAATAGCAATGGAGTAACCCATGTAGCAGCGTTGGCAAAGCACGCATGCACTGCCGCTGTACGGCAATGGAGTAAGCCACGTGGCATTTCCTGAATGGGAAATACAGAGCGCGCTGACTGATGACACACAGGCATCGCGCAAAGTTTTCTCATCTTGTGAGTTGCAGCTTGTCTAGCGGAATAAATTTTATTAATTTTTTTTCTCATCTTGTGAGTTTCAAGTCTTGTGAGTTACTCGTCTTATAAGATACAACTGTATTTCTTTAACTTTTAATGTAAGCTGACCAAGTTTTGGTGAATAGGGCGGCGAATAAATTTTTTAATAAATAAATAAAACTGACAACCAATTCCAAATATTTAAAAAGGTAAAGGTTTTTCCCACAGTCATGGCCAACTCTAGTGGGTAGTGCTCAGATGCACAGCTAAGCCAGTGTTTGTCCAAAGATGCTTCCGTGGTCATGTGGTCAGCATGAGTATATGCCAAGGCACATGGAACACCATTTCCTTTTCCACTGAAGGTGGTACTTATTTATCTACTTTCATTTTTAGATGCTTTTGAAGTGCTAGGTTGGCAGGAGCTGAGGCAAGTAATGGGAGCCCATCCTATTACGCAGAGCCTGGGTCTCAAACTGCTGAGCTGCTGACTTTCCAGCCACAAGCCCAGCATCTTAACTGCTCAGCCACCACAATCCCAAATTTTTAAAATTATAATTAAAATAAAATTCTAAATGTTTACATTAACATTAAAATGTTCCAATTCTACCTTTCTTCCGATTTGTATTCCAGGGCTGTCAGCTTCCACAATAAATCCAGTAAAAGCTTTACTTGCAGGAACTTTTGGATCAGGATCAGACCGTGCCAATAAAAAATACCTAGTTGGAGCATATAAAACCTACAATATTAGCTTTTCAACATCTGCTCATAGATCATCATAAACTATTAATTTTCTAATAGCTTTCTTATCACATATAAAATATTGATTATACATTTCTCATGACAGGATAGAATGATCTTATAGCATAATTCTTTGTTTTTATTCAGATGTATTCCCCAATAAATTCAGTGGACTTTAACAAGTAAGATTTGATTCTAAATTAAATTAATTAATATATAAAACTAGAAATATCAATATATTCTGGGTGAAGGTTTGACTTCAACCCTATAACATGCCTTCATTTTTGGTCCACACATCCATTGAAATTCTTCTCTTCATTCTTTTTTTCCTCAAGAAAAATAATCTCCTCTAAATTACTGGCTTTAGAATGAGGAAAATAGTACCATTGGTGATTAAAAAAATCAGAGATTAAAAAAAGTAATAATCACATACTATGACAACCTAGCAGTTTGAAAGAATGTAAAAATGCAAGTAGATAAATAGTACCACCTACTTGGTGGGAAAGGTAAAAGCATTCTGTGTGCCTTGGCATATAGTCATGCTGGCCACTGGGACCACAGAAATGTCTTCAGACAATGCTGGCTCCCTCAGCTGTGAATGGGAGATGAGTATTGCCCCTAGAGCTGACCACAACTAGCAAGGGAAACCTTTTTTAAAAATTCATGTTTAAGTATTCTATTACTTGGTTATACTTGGAATGATACAAGAATGAATATAATGTTGAAAAAATATTTTTGCATATTTCAATGTTTAAAAATGTAAAACTGATGAAAATATATAGTAGGAGGCTCTACACATTTTATGAAAAATATCAGTGGGATTTTCTTTCAGGGACATAGGACAAAGCTTTATTTAAACAGCTTAAATAAATTGCTATACCAATTAGCCTTGCCACCATTGGTGATCCACATTTTTTGTCCATTAATAATATATTCATCTCCCTTTTTTTCAGCTCTTGTCTTTAGACCTGCTACATCAGAGCCTGCTCCAGGTTCTGTTACACAATATGCCTTAAAGAAGAAAATACAAAACATCAAATTTATTAAACTGAAAACTATAGAGTATTTATTGCAAATGCTAAAATGCGAAGAAATGAACATTAAATCCACATGAATGCAATGCTAAGTCATCGGTAATTTTGTAAACTTTCATTATAATTTTGTTACTAAATAAATAACTTAAAATTATGAAAAATATGTTGTCTTTTAAATTGTGGAGAGCTACTGAGGCTATGAAAAGATTCTAATAAAATGTCACTATTTTATAGCCAAATGTTTTACTGCTTTGTATTGCAAAGACTGATATCAATTCATATCTATATTCTTATGAATATGCAGAACCATTTGTATAAAACAAACTCTATCTACTTTATACTTCATGTAAACAAAGCAGTTGTTCATTTAGGGCTCAGTTATTATCACAAGGTATGACTTCATGCTCACATAAATATTTTTTCTTACAAATCTAATATTTTCATTACTAACACTTTTTTCCAACAAATATTTACTGCTCACATGTAATCTCCCCAAATCTGCATATATTTTTCAACAAGATTTTCAACAAGATTGTTCAGAGATAACAAATGGGTAACATATTATTGTTCAATATATTATTTGTTACCCAAAATACCTTAGTCTTTATATATGCGTGTGTGTGTACTTCAATGACTTGAAGATATAGATTCCAGTTTTAATGTGCATTTATAGATTTATTTTTTCCACAGAGGAAATCAAAATAGCATTCTATTAATACTGAAAAAAACTTACACACATCATGGGCTCTTCAGTCATTCTTCCTAAATATTTTTTCTGCTGTTGCTCATTTCCTGCAATTATGACTGGCATTTGCTATAATAAAAAATGTATTATTTAATACATGGGAAGCCTATTTTTAATATTAAAATATTTTTTAAAAAATAACTTACACCTAAGGAATTTGCCTCAATAGCTGTCTGAACCCCTGTACATCCATAAGCCAATTCTTCAGTAATAAAGCAGGCATCGAAACAGCCAAGGCCAAGACCACCTACAAAAATTGTTTTGGACAACAAATAATTCAGTATTATGTCACAGAAGTAATTATCCTATGTCCTATTGCGTCCTCTCATTTAGTGACTGCAATCTGTTCCAGCAACTTTGTCATTAAGCAAAATGGTTGCTAAATGAACCGGTGACACAGAGAGAGAGAGACAGACTGCCAAAATCACTGGTTACTACCATCATTCAGATAGTTCCTGTGCCTGATCAAATTCCCCCCCTTTTTTATTATCTTGCAAGGCAGAGAGATTGCATAAACAAGTTATATTTTTCTGAGCCAACTTTTATCTGCAGTTCAGCACTTCCCTAAAAAGTGCTAACTGCAACTAAGCTCAGCTCTGTGACCTTAATTAGTTGATTAAAATTAGCCAGGGTTTACTGATGCTTGAAACTGACCAGATTATTATTCAGTTTCACACAGAAGCCTGTGTGAAATTCAGAAAATGAATTTTTATTACTGTTGATTGTATTTGTAAATGGTCACTGAGGTCACTAAACAAGAGTGCTGTACACTAATTAACATATGCTAATTTAATGTATTCTAAATATTGCCTACAAACACACAAATAAAAGATAACAGATTTAATTCTACAGGTATTAAAATAATTATTATAAATATACTATATTTTAGTTGCAAATCCTTCCAATTAAAATATGATCTCAAAGAATATTAGGAATCCATTCCTGTAGTACATCTAGTGTAAATAACTGCGGTAGGAAAGAAAGAATTTGAAGTCAACAGAATGCCATTCAGTGAAATCAATTCACATATGTACAACATAATGCCATTCAGTGAAATCAATTCATATTATGTAACATAACATGTTATATAAATTATTTTTAGGACATGTTTTTATCTCATATATGTTAGTCTTCTTCAAATTCACATAGTACTGTAATATTCGTAGTAGTTATTGCTTATAAAAATACTTCATTGTCTATTTGATTTTATAGCTAATAAAGTAATTTACTTACCACAACTCTCTGGTATGTGTGTATTCATTAAGCCAAGCTCCCATGCTCTTTTAATAAGAGGAACAGGATACTAGAAAGGCAACAGATATGAAAAATATTATGTATAGCTTCTCTGCTTAGAGAGACTCATTCATTGAAATATTAAACCCAGTATTTCCCTACTATTCATTATATCTACCTCTCCAGTTTTGTCATAGTGAGCAGCAACAGGGATGATTTCTTCTCTAGCAAATTTACGAGCTGTAGCTTGAAATTCCTTCTGTTCATCAGTAAGTTCTAGAAAACATGAGATTTCAAGTACGCATGAACATTTAACTGGACATATTAGGTTTTTTTTAAATCCTACTTATTTACTTGCATTTATTTGTATTCCACCTTTATAATAACTCAAGGCAACTAACATATTCAACAAAACTTCCTCCTCCTATTTTCCCCACAACAACAATCCTGTGAGGTGCGCTGGGCTGAGAGAGAGTGATTGACCCAACTTTTATTACTTTAAATCTAATTCAAGGCAGTGAACTAACCTAATACTCCTTCCTCCTATTTTCCCCACAACAACATGTGAGGTGGTTTGGGCTGAGAGACAGTGATTGGCCCAAGATCACCCAGCTGGTTTTCAGGCCTAAAACAGGACTAGAACTGGGTAAATGTGCAAATTAATAATCTACATGAAATTCTTTCCTCACTATTATCCTTTATCCGTATGTATCCATGTCCTGTTTACTGAAACATAAACTTATTATTTTTCTTCACCGACAATATTAATGCAAAACTTTTTTCATGAAAAATCATGTGTAAAACTGTTGCTTATGATGTTACACATACTGTATATGGAAATATACATGTTCTAATGTTAAGCTTTAAAGGGACACATTAGGATACTGCCTTCCATTGTAATTGTCCAAAAGCAAGCATATTTTGAGTAATTCATGAAACTGCATATGCTTTCCACTATGATTAGAAACTATAAATACTGTTTAACAAGCTGCAGTGGATATTACACATTAGGGAATGTAAGTGAATAAAATGACCAGGAAGGAGTACATTTAATCCTTATGTTCTTCACAATATTTTGCCTAAACATTCTATCCTTTTCTTCCAAATATTGATGTTTCATAAGAAATGAACATGTCTGCAAATGCTCATATAATATAGTAAATTATAACATATGAAGCAATTTTAAAAGCTGCCAATGTAGGACCTTAATGTAATGTTTATGGAGTATTTTTACATACCAAAGCTATACCCGGCAGATGATTTGCCTTTTGGTGCTGTTGCAGTAGCGTGACTAGATTGTGCTCTTAAGCCACAAGTAACAATACTTCGTACAACCTGAAATTTAAAAAAAGAATCAAATGTCATAGAAGCTTCCAATAAATGTTCCAAATATTATAACCAATACATAAACATAAAAAGATTAATAAAAAGGTTCAAAGACCAATGCATTTAACCAAATGAAATTTTTGACCAGAGAGAATTAAAAATTTCACATATGTCAATTATTAACTTATAAATGTAACCTAAAACCAAAAAATAAAAAATAAAGTACATTATATATTAGTTAGGAAAGACAGAAGAATTATTTTAGACAGGGAATCTTTTTACATCTCAGCATCCAAAGTCTCATTTTTGCTTTGTTGGAAATTTGGGAGTAACCAATTTCATCCCCTAAGACTCTGAAACTGTTCCCAAAACAGGATGTAATTCAATTAACCTTCTCTGTGGTAAGCAGCTAAGCAGATAGGATCTAACATAAGGAAACATTACACTAAGTATACAATAGGTCTTCATGAATAGCAAAATGTAAAGGACACACATACAGGTAGTCCTCGATTTACAGTAAGCTTTGCCATCCATTCAAAGTTATGATAGACCCCCCTGCACAAAAGGCACTTGAAACCTGGTTCCAAAGTTACAATGGCCAGACTCTCCCTGCGGTTTAATATTAAATAGAAAGTCAAACATTTGTTGTTAATACTTGTTACTCTTTACAAGAATAATTTATACTTGTAATAATTTGACATTTTATACAGTATTCCTTTGATTCCTTGTTTTGTAAGACTAGGAATGATTTCTTGTAGTATATTTTGTGGGGGGAAGCAGACTGCTCACAAGTGTCACTTGATTCCATTACTATCACAACAATTGTTGTTTTCACCTTTCCATTGTGGCTTATTCCATGTTCCAATTTTCCTTATAGTAAATAATTTATTTTTCAAATTCATACTTATTGTTTTGTTTCCTAAATCTTTGCACATTTGCACATGATGTAAATGAAGATATAAATCTAATTTATCTGGGACTTCCTAAAAGAAACTAAAATCATCCAACAGTAATACTGATGCTAACTACAGTAATTACATTGTTTTACTTTAACAATCATTAATTGTTCTGTTTAGTAGATTTTAGCCTACAAACATTTAGATTTAGCCTATTCAAACATCATTCAAGATGACTGATAAGAGTATCAATGTATTGCAAACAAGTTCTAGAAAAAATATTTTATATAAGTTTGCAATCATTTATTTTGGACAATGATCTTTCTTGTTATAATATATGTCATTTACATATTCAAATACAACAAAAGCTCTCAGATCCTATATGAGCCTGGATGAAATGATGCAGTATTGATTTACACACAAGAAAAAAAATTTACAGAGTAGGTGCCAACTGACAAACTTAAGAAAATTAAATGTTTAAATAACATCCTAAAAAACACTTTGAATTTTATCCAGTACCAGGTAAATTTTTGATGTAAAATGTATTTTTAGATAACATTTCTTACGTAAGGGCCTTTATATCTGAACTTATTTCTGAAGTGGATTAATTTCACGTATTCTAAGAGACAGAAGCCTCGTCGGCGATGGCAAGCAATACGATTATTTTTGCTAAGCCATCCGGCCTGTTTGAAAAGCCCGTTCTAGAAGGCGTTTAAGTTAAAAAAAATGGACAAGTTTGGAAAAACAACAACAAAAGCAAAACAAAGTGAGTCTGTTGTCACCTTACCCGGGTGTACCGAGCCGTGGCGACAGCAGGCGGCCTGTGACCATTGGGATAACATCCGCTTATTTTACAAAAACATTCCCCCACCCTTTCCCCCTGCAATTCACTACAACGACCGTCGCCTTCGGGCGCTGCAGCTGAGTCTCTCCCTTCGCGACCCGCCTCTTCAGCCCCCGAACTTCTCTTCTCTTCTCCCGTCCTGAGGCAACCCAGCCCATCCCCAAAGATCCTCCCCGGCTCTCCCCCACCTCCGCGGCAGACCGAGACACCCTCCAGCAAGGCCAGGCCGAAGTCTCCCCCGCGGCCTCCGCGGAAGGCCTTCCCGCTCTCGGCCGGCTTTCTCCTCACCCGAGAGGCTCTCAGCGCAGCCATGACGGACCCTTCCCTCTTCCCGTCCTGACAGGTTGCGACTGAACTTCGCACCGATTAGACGCCGCGGCTAGACCCGCCTTCAGCGAGGGGGGTTGGGCTTTCCGCAGGCCCCGGGCGGCTGGAGCCGAGAAGAGAAGCGGGCATGAGAAGGAAAAAGACCGGCTCGGCCGATCGGCAGCAGCGCCGCCGCCGTTCAGTTGCATCCCTCGGTGAGGAACCGCAAGCGTGAGTGCTAGGTTATGGTCGGTGCGCTGGGCTGACCAAATTATTAAATCGTAAGTAAGCGCGCCCGAGACCCCCAGCTTAGTCTGCGTTAACGCCGGGATCAGCCGAGGCTCTAATGCCAACTCGACGCCTTGTGAGCGTGGAGTTTCCGCCTCTCGATGGGCTGCGATTGACCGCAAAGCTGCGGTAAGTTTCTTTGGACGCTCCCGTCGCTGCGGCGGTGTTGGAGCCCGCAACGGCTTCCTCCGTTCGCCCAAGGGTGGCTTGGACCGGGGTTTGCTCCGCGAACCTCGCGGCCGTGCTTCCTACTCGGTGTATAAGTGAACCTGGGCGCCTCGTCCGTCAGCGCGCGTGGCCGAGCGGTTGAGACGCGGCGCGTGCCGGCCGGAAGGAAGGAAGGAAGGCGGGCAGCTCGGGACGCCAATGCCGGCGCGGGGCCGGGTGAGCTACCGTTACTTGCTCACCTCCTGCCAACCGGGCACTTCGAAGGCACGTAAAAATGCAAGTAGGCACACAGGTACCGCCTCCGGTGGGAAGGAAACAGCCCTCCGTGCGCCTCGGCATGTCGTCGGGCAAGCATTGAAGCCTCTTCAGACGACGCTGCCTCTTCGACTAAGAAACAGAGACGGGCACCGTTCCTAGAGTTTCATACGACTGGCAGGGGAAACCTTTCTTATCTTTTTACTTGGTTCGTACTCGATAAGCCATGATTAAACCTTAACTTAGTATGATGTGCAAACCCACTTTTGAATCTTGGACCTAGAAGATGAAAGTAGGCATTTAATATTTATTTATTTGGTTGGTGGTTTAATGTAGCCTCCTGCATCACTTGCATGCGACACTGGCAGATTACACAATGAAAACAAAATTAAACGGTGAGTGTAACTTTTATGTTAAACAAGTGGCCACACTTGCAAAAGACAGCGAAGAGTGCAAACTTAGACCAGCCGTTTAATGGGCTCCAGGTCTGATGGCAAAGCCATATTTTGAAGGCCTTCTGAAAGGCCAACAGGGTTGTTGCCAGCCTCACTTGGGCGGAGCGGAAATGATGTTCCAAGGGAAGAGCCACAGCAGAAAACGCTCTTCTCCTGGGCCTTGCCAGATGAAGCTCCTTGGCTAACCAGACCTGCCAGATGCCCTCCTACCGGATCTGATGGGACGGGTGAATGTAATTGGGGCAAGGTGGTCCCACAGCTATAACAAGTGTTCATTAATGATGGGCATCTCTGTACACATGCTAAAATCACACATCTCAAAGAAAGTGAGATTTTATCATAATACCCTCTATTTGTGCAACATATTTACTAAGCCTTAATTTAAGATTTCTTGGAATAGAGGCACTCTGTGTCTTTCTTGACATATTGAACCATAAGGTATTATTATTACAGGGAACCTTCAGCTTACATACATTCATTCAACTACCATTCATAATTACAGCGGGGCTGAAAAACTGGGTATATGACCAATCCTCAAAGCTGCGGCCATCACAGTACCCCTGCAGTTACATGAACACAATCTGATATTGTAGAGTACCATAATAATGTGATCACAATTGACAATTTTCCCTGCCAGCTTCCCACAAGTCTAGCATTTGTGTGACATCATGTCCTCATCCCACAGAATAGCTATCCACCATTGTAACATGTGAAAACTAAAATATGGTACCTTGTCTTGGGCTACCATATTTGAACTGCGGAAATCTTCACCACCACAAGAAAAAAGTCATATCATCTAGTAGCTCTAATTTTGCTATCTTTAGCAATGCTAATGACTTACTTCCTTTTCAGAATTTCTGTTCCTGGATCATAGTAGTAGCCAGGGGACTAGAAAAATTAAATTTTGATTCAAAAAAGAGTGCTAAAAATATTCAAAATATTGTTTCATACGCTCATACGTTCATGATTAAAATTTAGTTAGTCCAGGTTTCAACAGTACATGGAATGAGTATTACCAGTTGTACAAGCTGGATTCAGGAGTGGCAGGGACACCTGAGAATGCATTGCTACTATTCAGTGGATAAAGGACAAGCAAATTTCAAAATGAAGTCTATTTTTTGTGAATAGCTCTTAAGACATGGTTATGCTAGATTGTCTTATCCATTGAAGGAGTTTTGTGATGACTAGGAAGCAAAAGTCAGAATAGAATATGGAACAAATAAATGGCTCATAATTGGATGTGCCAAATTGTAAACTATAACCTTATTTAACTTAAATGCATGACATATCTTGAGAATGTTAGATTATAAGAAACAGAAATTGGTATTAACTTTTCCAGGAAGAACATCAAAACTTTCAGATATGCTAATTATATTACTTTAATGATGAGAAATGAAAAAGACCTAAGAGTTTCTTGTTGAATATAAAATAAAAGAACATAAAAAATAGTTTCCTACAGTTGTTGTTCAGTCGCTAAGTTGTGTCCAACTCTTTGTTACCACATAGACCATAGCTTCCCTGTCTTCCACTTCTCCCACAATTTGCTCAAAATCATGTTCATTGCATTGATGATGCTATCTTACCAACACATCCTCTGCCATCTCCTTCTCCTTTTGCTTTCAGTCTTTCCCAGCATCAGTCTTTTCCAATGAGTCCTCTCTTCGCATTATGTGGCCAAAGTATTTGAGCTTCAGCATCTGTCCTTCCAATGAACAGGATTCATTTCTTTTAGAAATTGACTGGTTTGATCTCCTTGCAGTCCAAAGGACTCTCAAGAGTTTTTTCGAACATCACAATTCAAAGGCATCAGTTCTTTGGCACTCAGCATTCCTTATGGTCCAATTCTCACAGTCATACATTACTACTGGGAAAACCATACCTCGAGTATACGGACCTTTGTTGGCAAGGTGATCTCTCTGCTTTTTAATATGCTGTCTAGGTTTGCCATAGTTTTCCTTCCAAGGAGCAAGTGTCTTTTAATATGGCTGCATTCACCGACTGTAGTGATCTTGGAGCCCAAGAAGGTAAAATCTGTCACTATTCCATTTCTTCCCCTTCTGTTTGCCAGGAAGTGATGGGACCGGATTTCATGATCTTAGCTTTTTCAATGTTTTTTAATGTTGAGTTTCAAGCCAGCTTTTTCACCCTCATCAAGAGGCTCTTTAGTTTCTCTTCACCTTCTGCCATTAGAGTGGTATTATCTGCATTTAGGAGGTTGTTGATATGCTCCTGGCAATCTTAATTCTGGCATGTGATTTATCCAGCCTGGCATTTTGCATGATGCACTCTGCATATAAGTTAAATAAGCAGGATGACAATATACAACCTTGTCATACTCCTTTCCCAATTTTGAAACCAGCTTATACTTCTGGTAGTTCTCGGTTCACATGTGCTGAAGCCTACTTTGTAGTATTTTGAGCATAACCTTGCTCGCGTGTGAAATGAGCGCAATTGTATGGTAGTTTGAACATTCTTTGGCATTGCCCTTCTTTGGGATTGGAATGTAAAC
>JANHZU010005060.1:105865-115924 GCA_032468055.1 Acrochordus granulatus | reverse complement strand
CTGAGTGAACATCAAAGTTGACTTCATTGTTTTCTATAAAATGTAGACTATTTGTATAGAAATATGAAGGATAGTAGGAATTTAATCAGTCAAGAAATCTTTTGCCTTTTCTTGGTATATTGAAAGATAAAATTAATGAGATGATTTGTATGAAAGATTAGTTAAGCATTACTGCAAATAATTTGTCTATTATGAGTAATTGTAAATTTCTATTTATGAACATGATTTGATCATCCAAAATGATATAGAAATATGTATTGATTTGTAAGTAAGTTTCCTTATATATTTTTTGCTTTTTACATTCCTTCTGTTCAGCTATTATCAAAACAATGGGTGTCTTCACAGACTACTGGCTGTCACTTTTTCCTAACTCCAAGTAGTAAAGAAATAATGCAAGAGCAGGAATTGCTGATGTCCAAAACTTTTCCAGACTTGCATATGGATAATAAAAAATTCTTTTTCAGTAAGAAAGTTTTGATTGTTGATAATAAGTTGTGCCAGGTTTTGGAATGTTCCAGTTGGTATTTGACATTCTTAATCTAGCTTGATCACTCTCAAAATGTAAGTAATTCATATCTTAAGAAATGCCATCTGTCCCTGCTTACTTGGCTGGGATCATAACATTTGATTTTTCTGCTCATAGAAAGGACCTTCTCTATCTCTTAACCTCTATGAGTACAGCTTTTCATTTATGAGTTAATTTTTTGGTCCATGAACAAAATACATTTATTATTATCTACCTACCATATCCCAGTTATTTTCTGCTGTATGAAATAGGTAGGAAAAATTCAGCATTAAGAAATGGAGACATACTGCAAAATGATTTGATATTTTCCCAATTTCTTATCTAAATGATATTGTTTAGAGGCATAGCTATGTTAGTAAAAGGAACTAGAAACTTGAGTTTCAAGTAACACTTTTATTCTTTTGAAATTTTTTCTCCTGTGCTTAACCTTAACTATATTACTTTTGAAGAATATAGCAAATCCACATTTTCAAGAGTATGTATAACCAGAATTTATTTTCAAAATCATTAGGATAATTTTATTGTAAACTTCCAGTAAGAAATACAGTGTGCTGTATTAGCAATGACTGCAGTTGAAGTTTTTGCTATTGAAAATATTTAGAGGAAGGCAGACCATTCCAATAATTATAGACAGAAAATAATGCTAATATTAAATGTTTTATACTATTGATCGAGTTTTGTTTTCAAGTGCAACGTACTTTATCCTATTTTATAGGAATAGAAGAGTCCATGTGTCCAGAAAATGGTATGTCTGTCCTCTTACCTGCTCTTAGAACACAAACTCCAGTTGTTTCTGGACTTGTAGATAAACAACTTTCTGATTCCCAACTTTATTCCAGTGCAAAGATCTGTAAACAGATTTGTCATCATTGTGGTTTCTCAGTAATCAACAGATATGACAAGTCAGATATATTAGGGCCCGAGGACATGATGTGTAAAATTTCTGTGAGTGAAAAGTACATAGGAGTAAGAGACAAGATAGCTATACAGAAAACATTTCCAAATGTGTCTGAACAAAAGGAACAAAGCAAATGGCAGAAATACCACAATACAACTGGTTTTGATGTAAGATCTCAAAATAGCAATGAAATGGCCATGGTTCGTGATATCAAAGCTGACAGTTTTTTAGGAATGTCACAAGTATACAAAAGAGAGAATCAGAGTAATGTCACCTATAAAAGCCCTCTGGAGTCTGTGCATCTGGAAACAATAAAAAGCATGCTTTGTAAACAGCAGCAAAACTTTATCAGTCAAGATTCTATTTCAGAAAGAAAGAAACTTTCCCTGCACTTAAATCAACATTATTGCACTGAGGAAGTTCTAACTGAGTTAGGTCACCTGAATATCCCCAATATAATCAGATATAGCAAGGTATGTAATTGTTCCCAATATAAAAAATGTTAATTGTCTATTATGTACATGTAGATTAGCTTTGCTGTTTGTGCCTAATATTTTCTTTTATAGGTTTTTTAACATGTTAAAGGTTTCCAAAGATACTGTGTTTACAGGCTTCAAAATATTTAATAATATTTGTTTTTACATTTAAGATAATGAGCCACTTCTCATAATCACATTGTAGCTTATTAAATCAATGTATGTAAGATTTTTATTCATCCACAGAACACCAGTGTTTGGATTAAACTGGGACAGTATAGTTGCAAGTTTCACAATAAACCTGCATCTTCAATTGTTTTAAGTTCTTAGGGTGATTTTTATGGAACTCAACAAAGACAGGTTCCAAAATTATACAGTACAGCATACATTTTGAAGACAGCATAACTATAATTCCAGGTTACTTAAAGTTATAGTTTAGCAGTCAGATAAATATATTTTAAATGACCCAGTGAAGATGCATGATCAAAAAAGCTGGAAGAACAGATATTATTGCTTTAGCAGATGCTATAGATAGTATGTACATATGAGACCAGAAGAAAAGGAACTGGAATTTGCTTACTTTGTTTTACAGGGTAGTTCTGAACTATATTTCCCTTGGGCGGATATGGTAAAGAATACTAATGTACCTAAAAGGCAAAATTACATCCCAACTGAGTTTCAGTCACCAGCACACTACAGGAAGGTTTTTACTACTGCATTGATAGGTATGATCCAACTTTTCATTTTAGCACTGGTACTCAGAATGTATAAATGGTTCTAAAAATGCATTGCAATCACAGTTTTTAATTAGAGTTTTCAAGAGGTCAAATTGTATAGGTCCAGTAGCATACCAAATATGATTTTTAACAATTTGCCTTTCTGCCTTGTACATGATTATTATAGTATTGCAACAGAAAAAACACATAGTGATTCTGTTCTTACTTCCAAAGTCAATACTTCTCATTCCATTTAATATGTATCACAGGTCAATAAAAAAGAACTCTAGCAGTATTGTATGGCAACCCATATTGAGCATTACATAGTAGCCAAGGTTACTGTTTCCCCAATATTTACCTTATCATTTTTCTATAGATGGTTGTAAAATGAAAGAATTCTTAGTTTTAAAGAACTATTGAACAAGAGTTTTTAATTTAGTTTTCCATTTCCTAAACTAAAGCTACCATTAAACCTGAGAAATGATGAGGTGGCTCAAACAAATTAATATTATTTGATATGAAATGATATATATTTAAATGTATGTTTTCCCATCACATAACATCTCATTTTATTTTCTATTTTATGAAAAGAACATTTAAACATATTATTGTTTGAACTATCACAAAACCTACACAAAGCTCTTGGGAAAATGGATATATCTTTCTATACATCAAAGAAAGAAGGGCAACAAGAGAATTCTGCACCTCTCTGCTGCCACAAAATAGCAACTAAACTTCTTACGGTGAGAAAAGAAGGCCGAAACAAGGTACATTTTTAGAGGCTTGGTTAAAACACAGCATCAGAATTTATTTAACCATGGTTTTATTAGAATAGATATTAATGGTGTATGCATGTGAACTGCATAGGTCTACATATTTTTGTGAAATTGCAAATTTTAAAATTTATAGTTTGTACCTGTTGTCTTATGTTTGTGGAATAAAATAATGTATTATACATTTTATCAGACTATTTACTTGAAAAAGATTGAAATTAATAACCATGTCAAATATTTTGAGTATGTTAACAGTAACCTGGTGAAGCAGTTCATTTCTGTGCACAATGAGAGGAAGGGGAATAGTTTCCCTTTCAGCAGAACTTATTTATGATACTGAATGGCCAGTTATCTGATTTCTATGTATACATTTTGTTTTTGTAAGTGTAATGGCTGCTGGGAGGTTTTGTCCTTGTGCAATTTTCTCATTGAATATCACTTCTTAAAACCTGGCATTTGCTCCTTTAATAGAAAATAGTATGAAAGCAAAGGAGTCACTACACAAATTTAGCAATGAGAAAAATAAGTTTCTTTTCATAAATATGATGTATTGGTTCAATAATCTGATATTATACCTTGTTATATTTTTGAACTGGGATTGAAAACCATTTCACTCAAAACTAGGTTAACTGAATCAGCATCTTCCAAGAGATGCCAAAGTCACTTGATGTACAGTTTCTTTTTCCTTTTCCTTTTCCTTTTCCTTTTCCTTCCCCTTCCTTCCTTCCTTCCTTCCTTCCTTCCTTCCTTCCTTCCTTCCTTCCTTCCTTCCTTCCCTTCCTTCCTTCCTACCTACCTACTACCTACCTACCTACCTACCTACCAAAAGGTAAACTGTAATCGGGTTATTTGTTCAATAGATTTATACACACACAACCACACACACTTACTTATTGTATGGCTTGCTTTTTGTTTCAGGGTCGTCTTTTCTATGCTTGTGATGCTGCTAAAGCAGATCGATGTGATTTTTTTAAGTGGTTTGAGGATGTAAAACCTATAGAGACGGAGAATAAATCTCGTATTATATTTCATGATATAAAGAGTATTGGAACTTATCTCAGATGTCAAAGAATTCCTATCTATGAAGAATGCCAACTTCTAATAAGGAATGTTGAAATACACGTAAATAGTTGATAATTGAAAGGAAGTGATGCTAATGAAATGGATAATGAAAATGGTGTCTATAAGTTTTCTTTGGAAAGAGTTACTAAAAAGTAGTTAAAAAGTACATTTTTATAATAGTGCAAAAATAGTAGTAACAAGTCCAATATTACAAATGAATTTCAAGCAGACTAAACAATTATTTGGTATGGTATCTCAGATTTAGCACTTTTAATCAATATCTGTTACTGATACTAATAATGATATTACTGTAGAGTTTATTCATTATTTTGAATAATTATAAAGCTTGGTCCCAATTTTATTATTTTTTATTTCATGAAAATCCATTTATAGTATTTGCTTATAAAGCAATATATACATTACAGGGATTTTATATTTCATTTTTATAGGAAAACTTTTGATACTCAAAGAAAACAGTTTGGTAAGATGAAGAGATGTAATATTGCAAAAGCTAGCTTTGACTGTGATTCTAAGCGCAAATTATTTCTTAAACTGAACCGGAAGGAGCACTCCTCTACATACAGCAAAGGTTGAGTGAAAATTATGTTATATTACATTATGTTATGTTACAACATGTTACATTACTTATTAAACTTATTTGCCACCCATCTCACTACAAGCAACTCTTGGCAGCTTACAGTAAAAATAATAAAATATACACATCGTACCCAATAAAACATACCCAATAAATATGATAAAAGTTAAAGGGATTCACAAGATGGGAAGAGGCTAAAACAGAGGTGGAGTTGTCAATCTGATAGCCACCTCCCAGATGATATGCAGCTACCTGGATCCCAGGCCAGCCCACAAAGTCATGTTTTCAGACCTTTACAGAAGGCCAAATGATTATACTCATTTGTTAAGTGATCCGCTCTAACGACTGGTAGCATAGACTAAGAACAAACCAAAAATATACAAATAATAACTGTCAGGCATGAAAGACCAGGTCCACAGGTTCAAATCAGCTGCTTTATTGCTAAATCCTACATGCAGGAATCTTCTCAAGTAATGATCAGCACCTGGTTGGCACTAGATAAGGTTCAGCAGCAATGGGGGGGTTTGGACATGCATTTCTTCTATTTAATGACTTTAGGCCAGTCCCTCTTTTCACCTCTCCCTCTGTCTCTGCTGTCTCTTCTCCTACAGTAACATAATACACAATTTACAATATAGCAAAAGTAAACAAATATGTAGAACTCCCATGCACAAATCAACTGGAGAAATAATCTCAGCACTGTATTCTGAGATAATTGGAGCTTCCAGGTTGTCTTCAAAGAAAGAGCATTTAATAATAACAGACCAACTCTGTAGTGATTAGGCTGAGAGTTATTGTTGCCAAGGCATCCTGGCGAAGATAGGGCTACAACTGTCAGAGTTAGGCAAAGGCCCAACCATGGCTTTTACCTACTGTTTAGACAGAAGCCCTGAGTCTGGAAGGAACACCAAGTCACAGACCACAGAGGTGCAGTGGTGCAGCAGCTTAATGATGCCACATGTATTGACCAGAAATGGCCAGCACTCTGGCAGTTCGAGCTGCAGCACCACATGATGGGGTGAGCTCCCATTGCTTGCCTCCTGCTCCTGCCCACCCAGCAGTTCAAAAGCATGCAAAACTACAAGTAGATGAATGGATACACCTTCAGGGGGAAGCTGGCTGGCAGCAACAGGAGTAGTGAGTCGGCACTGGACTTGCCTGTTTTGGGGCCAGAGCAGGAAATGCAGAAGATGCCCCAGATGTGAACATTGCCGGCCAGCCAGGGGGGCAGGGTTAGCAATATATAATGTTCAATGTATAATGTTGTAAGCCGCCTAGAGTCTGCAGAAATAGGCAGCATATAAATACAAAAATAAATATTTCTTCTGGGGAGGGAGTGCAGCTCAATTCGGAGTTACTATTAAGATCACTCCTGCTACTTGAGTGAAATCTTTCATCATGAAAGGAGTTAATATGAGCTTTTGTTTGTTTGTTTGTTTCATCCAGTTCCCAGTAGCCTGCAGACACTGGTTAAGGTTTAATCTCAAACCAACAGATGACTTTATTTTTTTTATTTATTTAATCACTTTATATCACTGCCCATATCACATATGTGGCTCTGGCATGCCTTCAACTCTCCTGTTCAACATCTACTTGAATCAGATAATCATTATTTTATTGATTGAATGATTGAATTCCTATTGCTGCCAACAAAGCACCTGACTCATTTCTGTTGATACCAAGCTGTGTATCTTAATCCCTGACTGACCAAATTATATTGTCGAGGTTTTATCCCAGTGCCTGCATCTGTTAAGGTTTGGACGGGGGTGGGGAATAGGCATAAAGCTCAACTGTAGCTGAGTGGTGGTGGCCCATGATTTATCTGGCTCTGAGGATTTTCTAATTTTAGTTGTGGATGGATTGCACTTCCACAGAGAGAACTGGTATACAGTTTGGGTTTTTTTTAGAATTGTAGCTCCTACTCAAAGAGCATATAGCAGTTGTGGCCAGCTGTGTAAATTTTTGCATGGATTCATCTTGTGCATCAGTTGCACCTGTTCCTAGATCAGAAAGCCTACAGTCACTCTGCCTTAATCACCTCATGTGTGGAGTACTGAAACGTGTTCTATAAGTACGATCCTTGAAGATCACTTGGAAGCTCTAGCTGGTTCAGAATATAGCATGAGTAGTATTAAACATATCTTGATATAGTCTGTAACAGCTCTATTACACTGGTTACCAGTGAGCTTCTATGTGTAAAACAAGATACTGGTCATCTTATACATAGCCCTACAATTGAAGAAAACAGTCCTTCAAATATCCATGGCATAAGACCTGGATATTTGAGGGACTATTTTTCTCAATTGTTGCTAGCTATTCTGAAAGAATCAACAGGTTGCCATCTCTCAGGTTTCATCTGTTACAGAGTAAAACCTTAATTCATCTATTAAACAATGAGACTTAGAAAGCATGCCTTCTCTAACATAATGCCAAGGCTTTGGAATAGCATCTCCCCACCACCTGCCAGGTCTGGATTGTCCAACTCTGCTGTTTTTTTCAAAACAGCCAGAGGAAAGGGATCTTCCCCAAACATGGAGAAGATCCAGGTCCTCATATCTGCTAAGAAAGCAATAATAAGCGATAAAAGCTTGGGAATCTATCAGAAAGTATAGTTATATTAAAATAACTGGCTAAAATAATCATATTGAAAAATTAGAAATGTGATATTATTCCCAAAGTTATGTTGGAAATGTGTGATATTTTTGTTTTCAATGAGGCAATATTTTCTACTAATCAAAGGATGTTACTGTAGCAGAGATGTTGTGATATTTTATAATAACATTTAGTATAGATTATATTATTCAATAATGTTTAATTAAATTTAATGTATTTATAAACCAATAAATACTAATGCATAATAAGGTAGTTTTTTCCATTTTTCTCTTAGTTTGAAGTTATTTTTTTAAAATTCTTTTCTTTTGTTTTCTATTTTATTTTCAGTTTAAAGATGGTTTTCTGAATTAGGTATATTACAGAGCTAAATTAAAAACGAGATACATATGTCATGTAAATACAGTACTGATAAATTTTCCCTCTTGACATGACCATCTTTTATTTCAGTATACTAATATACTTTCTTTGTTTCTAATCATTCTTAATTGCTTAAAGTCCTGAAAATATAGGTGATTATAAATAGGTAAATAAATATTCTGACATTTTTATTTATTATTTAATTCATTTAAGAAAATTTATATGGCTTTCGGTGATTCTGGGCAGCTTATTTAGTAGAATAACTGTGAATGTCTTTTTTTTTCTGTTCATAAAACTAATGATGTTAAAATACTTCTCTGAGAACAGTTTTTCATCTTAAATAGCACTCTTAAGAATCTGATATTACTTAATATGAAAATAGATATTTACCCAATGCATTTAAGATTAAGAGAAAAGAAAAATATCCAAGTATTTTTTTTTCAGCAAGAAGACATAGAAAGGATTTTTTTTTCAAAGTTTCAATTGTAGATATACTTCTGAATTGCAAATCATTTGCCTTGGTATAACTTATGCAAATGTATGTACTATGTTGACAGATGATCTTTGGGTTGTTTCTAAGACGTTGACCTTTGAACCCTTGGATACTTTCATTGCACATAGTGTTTTCTTTGGACCATCCTCTGGTAATGAAGTAGAGTTGGACCCTCTCAGTGGTTATAGTCCCTCAAATTGGTGTTCAAATAGTAAGTTTCTGCTGAGGATTATTTTTTCTGGGGATTTTAGAATATATTACTCAAAATATGACTAACTCTCTAATATGCCATAAAAAGAATTCTAAGGGCTTTTGTTGGGGAAAAACTTGTTGTATCAGATCACCTATTAAAGAAATAGTAGGAAGCCCAATTCAGGGCAGTTGATAAGTTGGAAAATATAAATAGCAAAAATATTTTAGCTATCCACGGGATGTTTTGCTGCAAGTGAAATGTGTTTGCTTGAAAATTACATTAATTCACAGTCAGCTTGAGAAAATTAAATAATATTTGCAGAACTTTAACTAAACCCAAGGCATGATATGTACTGTTTTAAAGGATTAGTGTAAAAGCAGAGCTACAGGGTAAAAATGCATTGAACTGAAACACAATTACTTGCTTTTCTTACAGAACCATATACGTAGTATGAGTATAAATAGAAAGAATCTTTAGTCCACCTTGCTAGTCTGCCGGGTTTTTTTGTTTTAATGGTTTTTATTTTATTTTTTAACTATTTTTAATTGTTGTTTTAATGTTGTTAGCCGCCGAGAGTCTTTGGATTTCGGTGGCATATAAATTTAATAAATAGAAAGAATCCAAATACATCCATTATAAGCAGGTAAAATTAAATAACCCTAATAAAAACATCTTAAGTTCTAGAGAACAACATGGGAATGGGAATTTGACTTCTAATCTAAATGATGAATGTCAAATCTGAAAAAAACATTGCTTTGAGGAAAATAAAACACTCCCTAACTTATCCACTAGTCTTAATGCAAATTAGACCATATGCCCATGCCTATTACTTACCTTAAAAACTATTGTTACAATTGATACTTTCATACATAGTGCCTTGTCTTTTTGGATCTAATTTATACTTCAGACCTTTTTTTTATTCAAGTTCATCTCTAAATAACTATTTCTTATATTTTCTTTTTTAGTGATTGTTCATGCCTTGTTTGTATGTAATGCTAGCAATGAACTTACAAATTTGAGAAATATACAGGAAAATGTCAGTTCAATTACCTTGCCAATCATGCAACATCTCCTTACAAAGTATGTTGTTTCCTGTTTATAATTTAGACAAATTATTTCAGTAGATAATATCATTGAAAAAAGTTATAGAACAAATATTTTCATATATTATGGGAAATATTTAAGAGGTACATGGGCAAACAAAAGTATAGTTTTTTTATCATATTTTAGTGTGATTAAAATATATGATATTTACAGTCATTGTGATCTCATTTTTTTTTAAATCCAAGGAACTTTTGATGACCTGGAAAAATTAAATTAGAATATACACCAATATATTTCAATTATGTATTAATTG
>JANHZU010005060.1:65334-82265 GCA_032468055.1 Acrochordus granulatus | reverse complement strand
GTCCTTTCAGTATGGCCTTCCTGTGAACTTTTAAAGTGATCTTAATCTTCCTGGGGACTAATAAAAGAGCAGCATGAAAAATGGGGGACAAGTGGATTTTCCACTTTGGCATAGATGGATTCCTTCACTCCTCTCTCAAAATTTTTGTCCACTTTTATGGTATTTAGCTTTGACACTGAGAGGTTAGGTGACAGATGCCCCCTAAATATGCTTCCCTTACTTCTCTCTTTTTTTTTAAACAGGAAAAAAAATCAGCTTCACCCTGTTTTTTGTGTCCAATTCTGCACTGACAGGCTCTCAGAATACACAGTGCTCTGACAGCCACATGCCATGCTAAGACTAGAGCTGAGAAACCCAAGCAGCTAGACTGACACACCCCATAAACCAAATTAGATGCTCCACTCGTGGCTTTGCACCTGGACCTAGGTGCAGAAAGGTTTAAGCAAGAGGAGTAACAATGGGGCTGGGCAGCAACCTATTCTCTCTCTTTGAGAGAAGCTCCTTTTCTAAATCTGAGGCATCAGGGAAAAACATGATAGAAAAATACAACTTGCCTAAACTCTGCTGCTCAAGTACAGCCAGAGACGTATCATGACCCGGGTCTCTTTTTTCCCTCTTTGATCGGCTTCCTCTTCTCCAACCACTGGTCTCATTTCTGGTGCACTCTCCTTTCTCCCAGTTTGAAAAGGTAAGCAGAATAGAGAGCATGGGGAGATGCTCCTCCTGTGGGGCTTGCGGGGCCGTGCTTGGCGTGATGATGGGCGAAGACTCTGGGACGGACCCTCTTCTCTCCCCTCGGGCCTAATAAGCCGTCGAAAGGAAGCAGGTTCCAGCGCGCGTGGCTAGCGGGACGCTCGGATTGGCCAGCTGCGCCTCGCGACCCCCATTCATTAATAAATTAGCGGCACGCTCCAACCGAGCGCAAGGCACCAATCACGCCCCAGAACTGGCCTGGTTGCCCACACACTTTCGGAGGATCGGATGAAAGGAGGGAGGAGGGAGGGGAAGCGGAGCGCGCGCGCGCACTCCCCCCCAAAGAAGAAAGAAAGAGATGAGCGATGATAATGAAATAAAAAAGAAAGCTAAACCTGGGGAGGGGGAGAGCCGAGGAGGCCCCGGGGTACATTTGATTGTTTTCCCTGGGGTATATAAGGGGTTTTAAGTAGGGTCGTGTGCCAGACACACAGTCGCAGAAACGCAAGCAGCTCCGCTTTAACTAGGGGCTCAGGCGCGTGCCAGCCGCTTTCCCCCCGAGTTGTCCCGCTTCTTACACACGCGCAGCCCAGCAGCGACGAGCCACACAGCCGACTCTTCAAAGACGTTCCCCCTCCTCCCGGCAAGGGGCCGTGGACCCACACCAACGCCAAGCGACGGCGGGACCTTCTCCAGCAACTGGGAGGGAACGGCTCGGGGCCAAGGTGAACCCTGACGGCTGTCCCACGGGGCGGGG
Organism: Acrochordus granulatus; assembly: GCA_032468055.1. Classification (NCBI taxonomy): domain Eukaryota; kingdom Metazoa; phylum Chordata; class Lepidosauria; order Squamata; family Acrochordidae; genus Acrochordus; species Acrochordus granulatus. Next base: position 80,815 of record JANHZU010005060.1, on the reverse strand, counting down.
CGGAACGAGGCAGAAGCAGCCAGCCGCGTCTTCGGGCAAAAAAGCGGGGCCGAGCGCAAAATAACTCGGTTACCTCTGAGAGAGCCAAGTAAGTTCCCGGTTTTCCCTCTCTCTTTCCCATTTTTCTGAGGCGAACTGGCTTAGCCGAGGCTGCTTTCGGAGCGGCAGCCAAAATTCCCGCTGGGCGCCTAGGCGCAAACGCAGGGGGTCTCGCGGCCGTCCTTCCCTGCCGCAGAACACAGTTAGGACGACCAAAGGCGACCGCGGCGGATCGCTCGACGCTCTGCCGGGCGGGAAGTCCGGAAAGCGAGGCGCCTCTTGGTCAGTTCAGCAGATCCGACGCAGCGAACTCAACGGCCTTCGTGAGCCCGAAAAGATCAGTCCGAAGCCCTGAGCGTCGGACGGCAGGCTCGAAAGCGCTTTGGAGTTAGCGGATTCTGAAGCTTAGCTTTGTGCGTACGCGTGCGTCGTCGGTGCGCATCACCACTATCTGGCCGTGGCGTTGGTGTCTATAGATGCCACGGAGGAGTTTCACACGAGCGTACGGTAGACGAGGACGGGACTCTCGGGGAGCAGTGAGGCGCGCGACCAGCGTCCCCTCTTGTAAGAAGAGCGAAACGGACCCACCCACGCCTGGGTGCGCTCTTGGGTGGGGCGGGAGGGGACGGAGCTCAAACTGCCTTTCCTCGAGGTGACCGTTTCTCTGGTTCTGTGTTCTTCTTGCAGGATGTTCGCGAAGCCAGAGACGCTGGAAGTGAAGGAGGAAAAAGAGGTCCTTGACACCCGGTCCTTGCCCTCCTTCGCGTCGTCTTCTTCTTCCTCCCCCTCTTCCTCCTCCCTCGCGCCTTTCTCGTCGGGCTCCGAGGGAGAGGACGACGTGGAAGAAGAGCCGTCTCACGTACGGTCCTCGTCAGGGTCAGCGCCCGAGGTGGCCGTAACAGCGGCGGAGCATGCGCGCCTGCCCCACCTCGACTCGAGACGGCGCGACTGCAAGAGGCGCTCCGGCCGGGCGAGAAACGCCTCCCGCCTCACCAAGACGGCCGAGACGGTCCAGCGGCTCAAAAAGAGCCGCCGCCTGAAGGCCAACAACCGCGAGCGGAACCGGATGCACAATCTGAACGCGGCGTTGGATGCCCTGCGAGAGGTGCTGCCCACTTTCCCGGAGGATGCAAAGCTGACCAAGATCGAGACTTTGCGCTTCGCTCACAACTACATTTGGGCGCTCACCGAGACGCTCCGCTTGGCCGATCACTGCGGAGGCGGCGGAGCGGCTGCGGCAGCCGCCGCCGCCGCCGCCGCCGCCGCTTTCTCCGAGGCGGTGCTGGGAAGTCTTGGCGGCGGCGGCGGCGGCGGCGGCAGCGGCATTTCTCCAGCCTCCTCCTCGGGCTCCTGGAGCTGCACCTCCAGCCCCGCTCCTTCGGCCGGCTCCTCCGCTTACAGTTTTATTTTGTCGCCCTCCAGCCCGGGCAGCTCCGCCTCAGAGTTGGACTTTTGGCCGCCAGAAAATCCCGGCTACGCGCTGTCCAGAGACTTAATATGATGCCCGCCCGCTTCCCGCCCGTCCCTCCCGGGTGAGCCGGAGGGTGCGTGGCTAGCCGTAGCCGCCTGCAGCGGCGATCGCCTGGATCGGCTCCCGGAAAAGATGCGTCGGTCCCCGGAGCGGGCGGGGGCGCGCTGCTTGTGGGGCGCCCGGCTGCGGCCCCTTTGTAGGCTGTGGACGCTTTGAGTGTCTTCCTCTCCCCGCGCTCTCCGCTCGGCGTAGCGGTGTCTGGCCCTGATGGCATCTGCTCATTTCCCATTGCCAGCCTGGCGGCTGTGGGAATTACACCTGTCAGACCAAACTTTCTGTCACTCTGATGTGCACTTTCCCACAATGTCTTTTGTTCTTTTTTCTCTCTGCCTTCGCGGCTCACAGCGACATACATACCTCTTTTTCTTAGCACTCCCTCTCCTTTCAGCCAGCTGTCCCCTATGAGTGAAAAGGAGAAAAAAATGAAAAGTAGGAGAGTGGTTTTGTTGATTTGTTTGTTTAGATCGAGTAAGAAGGCACTGAATAATTTGTAGGTGTTATTCTGATTGAATGCAAGCATGGAAATTTAGGATGAGCTCTATTCTAAGGGAGGGTGTAAGAATATAGAAGTGGAGTGGGTGAAGTAGGATGGGATGGATGGGTTCTTATGCAATAAGAGTCTCTTATGTATTATTTATCTCCACCTTTGGTTGATGGAAACACCTTTACTCTTTCAACAGACTAAACATACAAACAGAAAATCATCAAAGAGAGCATAATCTGTAATTAGCCACACACTTTTGCTTTTATTTATTGCAAAGGAAATAAAAACTTTTTTGGTAAGACATGGGTAAAGGGGAAGAGACACAAATATATTTTTGTATATTTTACAGAGTTTATTCTAGTATGTATTTCCATTGCAGAGCAAGGAGGTGGTTCTTAAAAATAAAACCTATATAAATAAAGTATATAATTTTTCATGAGTGGTAATGGTGGCTATCTGTGACTTTGCTTATAAACTGAAGGTTATTTCTGAGTTGTGACTGCTTTAGTAGACATCCTTTAGCTACAATCTTGGATGTAAATTCTAATGAACACAGAATTTCTCTTTTATTTGTTTTGCTAACAATATTTCAGACCAGTTTTGAGGTACTATATGAGTTTTTTAGACTCAATAAGATTAATTCTAACATAGGACAGTATCTAAATGGGCATAAAGCAGAATATAGTTGTAGTCGTTTTGTTTTAAGTCAGTAGTAAAACTTTCATGTCTTTATTTAAGTGAAGTCTAACCTTACAGTGTGGACAGGAAGAACATAGCAGAGGTGACATTTGGAGAAAGTTTTAATTTCCTGATTGAGCAGAAAAATGTATTTTAATTCACTTCCAAATAAATGGATATAGAGACACAGTATTTACCACAGTATTTACCACATGCAGCAGAGCAATAATGGTTTTAACCCTAGTGTTGAACAAGCCAGAGTTGCTTAGTTCATACATAGTATGATATCATAAATACTGATTCATAAACCACAATAATTGGATTCACATATGACACTATGGTAAAATAATATGTTTAATACAGTATATGAACTAAGCAACTGCATATATGAAACAAAAGGATCATAATGCATACTCCTAGACTCACTTACCTGAACGTAAAATCCACAATAATTGATGGAATTTACACATGAGTAGCTGAAACATATTTCTGTTTTAAAACTGATATTACAACACAGTAAGTAGCTGACTCCATTTATCTGTTCTCTGGAGTTCAGTAGAATAGTGGAATCAAATGCATATATACTCAAGAAGTAAGCTTTGGTATGTTTAAGTTTAAATCCAAGCAAGAATGCAGATTCTGTAACATGTTGATATTATTTTAAAAAGCGGAGAAAGAAATCCATTACATATTGTTGTTTGATTAGATAAAATGAGTCAAGTTGAGGACAGTACTTTTTTTCTTTTTGCTGGATTTGTGATCACTGTTCACTAGCCAAGATCATTTCAGGTACTAAAAAAATAAAATCTCCAGTTGAATTTCAACTATTGTATATGAAAATAATAAAACATTTTTCAAACTATAGAACAATAATTGCCCAAATTAATCAGATCATCCCCTCAAACACAACCTATGCTCTTAATATTCATTAAACAGTGCTGGCATTTCCCTCAGAAAAACCCCAGGGAGAAGGAGTTTATTTAAGCTCCTTGAATTGACATAGATTTCAAAGCCTAGAGTCCAGGAGCAGGTCTTCTGGGACTGAGTTCATCCAAGGCACTAAACTGATATGTGGTATTTTGCTTGTTCTGGTTCAACATCTTGAGTCAACCAGTGTGCTCGCAAAGTGAGTTTGGACACTTGGGAGGCTAGTAAACCATAAGAAGTTTCAAGCTTCAGGATGATGCATAAAACAACAGCTGGCTAGGTGCTTCACAAACAGATAATTCTCCAGCTATTCAGTTGGAGCCAGTTGAAGGAATGATTGGACAGGGTGGGGCAGAGGAAGAGTCTTCTTCTCCACCCTTCTTCACTCAGCTTTCTCTCTTCAGAATGGACTGAGTGACAGTTCATGGATGCATATCAGAGGAGCCTTGTCTCAACATGCAGGAGCTGCCTAAGGGGAGCCCACCCTTTGTAGGAGGCAGCTAGTTCTTTTGCCCAGCAGCCACAATAGAGATGGACCCAGAGGGCAGAAGGAGTAAAGTCCTTTACAGAACTACTCAGGAAGTGAGAGTGAATGTCTTGCCTCAATCAACTAGGGATGTAATATTCACACTGTTGTGATATTAAATGGGCATGTTGAATTTCTTTCTCTTATTTTTTCTTTTTTGCCCTACTATAGTAGAAATCGCTGCATATGCACCTCACATTTGAGCAAAGTTTAAAATTATAGATTAAATGGAAGATCCTATCCAGCAATTCTGTATTCATTCACTGCATTAAGCAATGTATAGTAATATTTTAATCCAAACTGATTGAGATGGCAGAAAAGAACAAAGTTAGAAATCAGAATCAATGAATTTTTCCAATACTTTACTAAAGCTGTTCCTTCACTCGTGGTTTATAAGGTTCTCCAGAATGATCCACCTATTACAGTATTGTTCAGATGTAACAATAATGATCAGTATTTCTTTTAATGTGAATCATTTGACCACTTGAAGATGTGTGAACATCAACTCTCAAAATTCCCCATCCAGTATTGGAGAAGGTTGAGAAACACTGGATTAGGTGATAATTAAAGACGTTTTACATCACAATTAAAAAAAAGCCTCAGCCAAAGAAATTGCCATTTCAGCATCTAGCCAACTAGTGTGCTACTGGTTTGGGATAGATTACAATCCCACAAGTACCTATTCAGCAGGGCTTCTGAGTAGGATTGTGAGGTTAATTTAAGAAATAATTCTAATGAAAGCGAAAGAAAAATAATCAGATCTGGATAATATTTGGATTATCCAGCAAGAAATTGGATTATCCAGCAAGAAATGCCAGGCCTATATGCTAGATTGGGATAGTAAGAAATATGCAGACCATGGCAATACTTGCACACTGTTTCCAAGAAAATTACTTATCTCCAAGGAGATTTTATCTTTTCAAACAAATCACTATCAAGAGTGATCTAATACTCATCATTCATCTCTCACTCTTTCTCTGAACTTAAGAAAGTGGGATCTTCCAGAATACTGCAAGTCTTATGTTCCTTAAAAACTAATTGAACATCCTTTATACTTGAAGTCAAAAATGCATCTACAATCTTTGAGAAAATAAACAAGACCATAATATATTGGGGCAGGGTATGGACAAGCATATCTGTAGGGTGAGAAGACGAAGAAGTCAACAACCTCAAGAGGGCAGGGAGGTGACAGTTTGATCAAAATCCCATTTCTTTTAACATGTATCACACTCATGTAAAAAAAAGGCAGGTCTTTAATTGGATAGTGACCCCCACCATTTTGACTCCTTTGAGTCTTATCTGGAGTTGACCCTGGATAGGGATAGCCTGAAGACTAAGCTTGTGCTGAATTGTGTTCATATACTTAACAATGAAGGCTTTTTTTCTTGGTATTTTAATATTTGTATAAAATGAAGTTATATATAAATAAAAACCTGCCTTTAAAAAGATTCCAGGTTGCTTTATCAGATTAAAATACAATAAAATGGAAGTCTGTCTCAGGAGAAATTTGATTATCACTGATTACTATGGATAGGGCCATGTCATTTTTTTGGCAACAGTATGGGAGTGGCTTCTTATAACCTTCTTCTGGGATTTTTTTTTTCAATTTCATACCTTTGGTAAGACTGAAAAAGCTAAGCAAAGCTGCATCTCGGTAATCATTTCATGGGAAACTATTAGAGAAACCACAGCTACAGAGCAAACAGGAAAACTGAAATGGCAAAGGAATGTTTGCCAAGAAAACTACATGAACAAGTTCTTGCTAAGTTTAGAAATAAAAGTACTGGATACTAAATATAATACTGGATAATAAGTTTAGAAATAATCAGTACTGGTGCTCCTCAGGGCTGTGTGCTCTCTCTGCTACTCTTTTTCCCTCAGAAACAATGACTGTACCTCTGGGGACCCCTCTGTCAAAATTCTGAAGTTTGCAGACAACACAAACAGTCATTGGACTCATTAGAGATGGTGATGAGTCTGTGTACAGATGTGAGGTTGAACAGCTTGGAGCTGAATATGCTCAAAACTGTGGAGATGACAGTAGATTTTAGGAAGAGTCCTATTTCACGCCCTCTTACCATACACAGCAGCACAGTATCAACAGTAAAGTCCTTCAAGTTTCTATACCCTATAAGTATATTCTGTACTCAATAAGTCTTTCCCAAGACTTGAAATGGACGGATATCATTAAAACCATCATTAAGAAGGCACATTAGAGAATGTACTTCCTGCGTCAGCTCAAGAAGTTCAACCTGCCCCCAGAATTGCTGACACAGCTCTATGGAAGAATCACTGAGTCTGTTCTTTGTACATCTATAACTGTCTGGTTTGGTGCAGCAACCATGCAGGACAGGCTTAAATTTCCAAAGAACAATCAAGACTGCAGAAAGAATAATTACAGCTAGCCTGCCTTCCATGGAGGGCCTGTATAATACGAGGGTCAAGAAAAGGGTGGAGAAGATATCTGCAAACCCTTCTCACCCTGGTCATAACTTGTTTGAATCACTTTCCTCTGGATGATGCTATAGAGTATCGCACACCAAAACAACCAGCACAGGGACAGTTTTCCCCCCATACCATCATTCAGCTGAATTGTTGACTCATGCTATATAAAATTAACCCAGAAGTTCTGTCTAATGTATTTATGAACTTATCAACATATAAGGTTTCTAACTCTACACTTTATAATACTTCCTTTCTATTGGCTGCACACTTTGGATTTAAACTTTAACTTCATTATTGGTCTGTTATTATTCTACTTATTGTTGTCTTGCAAGTATACTGAGAGCTACTGTACTGGAGCCAAATTCCTTGCGTGTCTAACCATGCTTGATCAATAAAGTATCTGAAACTGAACATAGCTCCTTAAAATATGCAACAGTCAAATAAAACAACAAATAAACATGTAGAAAAGTGACATAATTAATTTTGAAAATGGAACTTTCACAAGATTAGAGATGATTAAAAATAAAGCTTTTATATAGTATCAGAAATATGATAGAAAGGTGTTTAGACATTTTCTCAACATCCTACAGTGAAGTACTAGTACATTCTTCACTTCACAAGGCATTATTTCTGCCTCGAAGTTACTCCAAATAGTACTAATTTATCTATCCATCATTCATTTCATAAATTAACTGATGTTTAAAATCCATATTTAATTTGGCACATTTGAATTTATCCTGCTATTTCTATCAAGGACTGAATTCACACTTCCTGTTTCTTTTACGTGTCTCGTGATAAAACTGGGGTTCCTTATGTATTATGGATAAAACCAAGAACCAAACAATTACTATGGGTAAATAAAAAGATATCTTAACCTGTTGAGAGAAGACATGTGGAACCCCCAAATTAAAGCAGGTCCAAAAGCAGGAGGGAAAGAAAAAGAAAGTCAAGGTACTAGTTTTCTGCTGGAAAAATGCAATATTTTTCAGAATAAATATTCTCATGGTTATTGTGATGATAAGAATTGACCAGGAAGCTTTGCAGTATGATTGTAATTTCATTTCTTAAAAAGTGCTGTAGGTCTTACAACATTTAAGCATATGACATTTTGTAATTTATCTCTGTTTATTCTCTTCATTTATTTTTAATTCTTTGAAGGTAGGAGAAGGGGACGGCAGAGGATGAGATGGATAGATATTATAGTCAGTGTGATGGGCTTGGGAAGACTCCGGGAGGCAGTGCAGGACAGAGAGGCCTGGCGTGCTGCAGTCAATGGGGTTACGAAGAGTCGGACACGACTTTGTGACTGAACAACAGCAACAATTTCTTCTAGAAGAACAGAATTAATGAAATTCTTCCACAAAGGCAATCCTCCTTCCATATGAAAAATTTGGATTGATTAGACTACAGTATTTTGAAAGCTTACTCACTCTTTTGTTCCCTCATGATTAATCCTAATATAGATAGTTCTTGACTCACAACCACAACTGGTACCAAAATTTCTTTTCTAAGGAAGTTAGTTCTTAAGTGAGTTGTTTCTGATGTTATGGCTTTTTTGCCATGGTTGTTAAGTGAATCGCTGCAGTTGTTAAGTTAATCATGTGGTTGTTAAGTGAGTCCAGCTTCTTCCATTTACTTTTCTTACACAAAGCTGGCTGGGAAAGTCACAAATGGCGATTGCATGACCCTGGGACACTGCAACCAATGTAAATATATGCCAGTTGCCCAGACGGAGAAAGGCCTGTAAAAAGAGAAGTAATGAAATTAGGTTTGCTCCATAAACCCCCCACCTTTTCAGCCTTGGGCTAGAAGTGATCAGCTCTATTGTTTCTTAGCCAAGTAGGGGGTTTATTGTGTGATAAATAATTCTCCCTCTCCTATCCTTTTAAAAGTGCATATTTGCATAATCACTGCTTTGAAGTAAGCAGCAATCTGAAGCTGAGAAGTCCAAATTTTGCAGTTGGCTAGAAGGGACCAAACAAGACCAATCTTTTACTCTGGTGACAGTGTGTGGAGCTGTGTCAGGACCAGCTTTACATTTTATGTAAAGAGAATAAGGAGGAAGAAAAAAGAAGAGTGTTCCATTTATTGATTGACCTCTGGGCATGCTAAAGGGGTAGGATGTCCTCTTTTTAGCAAAGAACTATGTGGATGTACAATTTTCCTTCCCAATGTCTCTCTCAAAAGGACACCTACGAGAAACTTAATATTTTCCATGTTAAAGACAGAAGTATTCATTATCTATTAATTAAGATTTCAGGTGCAACACATGGAAAGTGTATCTAAACTCTATGAAATCAATGACATTTAAGAATTTTGCAATGTTCCAGCTCAGCTCATGCATTTGTTACTGAGCTACAAAACAAGTTAGTTGTCAAATATTCTGGATATCACCTTTTTTTAAATGGGGTAGACTTATATTAGAAATCAGAGAGTGAATAATTAAGACAGAGAAATCCAGCAACCAGGCTTATTGAGTGTAGATGGATAGTGAAGTTTTTTGACAAATTTAGTGTCCTGCTGATGGCAGATTAGCAGGTAGTAAGTGAAGAACCAGAGATGTTTCTATTATGGTGGTTGTTTTTATAAAACTTGTGCCTTTTTTCACTTTTCTGTTGCACTGATTTAAATACTTTGAACTGCCCAACCACCTCCATGGTTTAAATACTTTGAACTGCCCAACCACCTTTGAAGTTTCCTGAAGATTTCTTAACTCTAGGAAAAGCCATTTGTAGAATGTGATACATCTAACATCTCATTTCACTCTTTGAAATTAAATTTCCTCTTTTACTCTTGGAGGGGTAATCAAAAATTAATCCCAAGAAGGCTTAATATATTTTATTTTGTAATTTGAATTCTGTAAAGAAATAGTCAATATTGTTAGTTTTACTTTCCATAAAGAAATTTGATCCAGTTCCATTTTTTTTGAGTTCTATTCTTTTCCTTGCCATTGTCAATATTGCTTTTTGGCTTTCTTTCTTTTCATATGTCTAACCTGCCCAAATGCTGAGAAAAAAATTACAAGATGTTGTTGTACAGTATCCTTGAAGAAATCCAGTTTTCATGATAGGTGAAGAAGGCAAGTTAACCATGTGTAATATTAGGAGGGTTGGGAGGTCACCAATAGGTCTTTTGCAGAAGGGTAAACTCCAGCAGATGCCCAACAATGCAGCTATTTTGACAATGGTTAACTGAGATGCTGAGAAGTAGTAACTTATCAAAAGCCATCTGGAAAATTTATGGATTGAATAATGTTTGAACAAGGGGGCAGTAGTTTACAAGCCATTGAATTATACCAGAGGGATGAGGAAAATGTTTGTTTTTTTACTCCAAACATAATGACACCAATACAAAGCTACTGAGTATGCTTAAACCAGAAGGGAGATGGCATGGTTTCAGTAGGATAAGTTTGACTGGAGTGGGAAAATTAGAACTTTGACTCATAATGATTGAGAATGAGATTATTGCTCACTTTGGTCTCAGTTTTTTTTCTTTTCCAAAAATAGATTTTCTTGGCTTTCTTCAGCTTTAAAAAATAAAAAATTATCTCTCCTTGAAAATGCAGCCATAATTTTTATTGCCTTCTAGTTACAATATAGGCAACTCTTTATAGAGCTAATGAAGAACAAATGCATTGACTGAGAGATATTTGGCAAACATGTCTCCTTTGCCCATATGGAAGGCCTTATTATTTATTTAAAATAGTTGTATGCAGTCTTTCAGATACATCTCTAACCATGATGTTGCTTATTTGGCTTTGGTTTGTGCATCCAAAACCAGACATCAATAAACTAATCACTGTGGCTTATAAGCAATACTGTGAATGTTATAAACAACATTGTGAATGCTGAGAAACCCACAAAAGTTAGAATATTTTACATGCTGAGAGCAGTGGGATATATATAGCTCAAATCATTCATGACATTAATCTGCATATACATTTGGTTTACTTAACAAAATGAAAAAGAATCCAATAGTATTTAACAATACATGTACTATTTAATTTAAGTTAATTTATTCTGGCACAGCTTTTCATTTCATCAAATGAAAGATGAAAGATTTGTAAAAGTCTTTCTTCTAATTTACTGACCAGCACAGTAATAAATAATAATGCTTAATTAAGATATTTTTTAATTAGAGTCACTTGTTGAGATGGGTGGTTATAGAAATAAAGTAAATAAATAAATAATTTTATTAGTTAGTCTACATTTGTCCAACTGGAGCAATTGGGTTTCACAAGAATGTTAATGCTGTGCTCTGTCATGTGCAATGTAAAAAAGACAACAAACGGACAATTGTCCATCCAAAATAAGTCAGGCAAAGTAAAACTGCTTGTTTCCATAGCAGCTCTTTGTCATAAAATCTTAATTTCTCCTGACAAAAAGGTCATCTTCCTCGAAAACATCTTTATGATCCCTGTGTGTATTGTGCTTTTAGTATAAAAGCATCGCTATACTATCAATGCTCAACTGGCAGTTCTATGTCTCTCAAGGGGGTTTATTGCCCTCCTTGGCATAAGAATAGCATTGAGAAGCCAACCCTAATGCCAGTGTGACAAAGGCTAACCCCAAGGGCCCGTGTTTGCTTTCTTTTGGATAATGCATACTTCTCAGAGCATAGCATCATAATTAAAAAAGAGTGTTCCTGACACACAACCATAATTTGGCTGTGTAATCTTAAACAAAGATATTTTGCTGGCCTCTTCTGGATGAATGTCTTATAACAAAGGGAGAAGCTACATGGATTGTTGTGGTGGTTGATCAGCTGTTCCTCCCTTGATTTTCTGTCATTGATCACAATACAAAATTAAATGCAAGAAGCCAAACATCAAAGCCTTAGGGAGATTGAAATTCTTTGTTTCTTTAAGTTTTGTGGCCATTGAAAGGAAAATGAAATGAAGCTTCAAAAACAGGACAGAATATAATCTCTGTAAAAAGCATCTGTTTATACTTATGAAAATTTAATATAGGTGGTTTGTAACTTAAAGAGTAATACTGTTTAAATACTGTCACCAAATAATCCTATAGTTTGTGGGACAGTGGCTAAAGAGCAGAGGATATATTGGTTTTGGAGTTGGGAAATCTCTATGTTGATAAGGTCTGTAGTGAATGTGGTGGAGATGAGCAAGAGAATTTTGGATCTCTGCCTTCTGGCATGTTAAAGAAAACTATGCACCAGCAGTGGAGCTGGTCTAAATTTATTCTTTCCTATTCAATTTCCTCCTCTGAAATCACAGTTTTAGTACAATCCTGAAGGGAAAGGTGATGTTGAAGATACTATAAGGAAATAGAATGAAGATGTGACTGTGTGAATACAAATCAATCTTCAACTGATAGTTTTGGACATCCAGACTTTTTGGAACTGGTTCAATGACCACTCAGAATAAACAACTCTTACATGTGGCATTTGATTAATGTTGTCTATTTTGTTACATTATTAGCATTGTAATTTAAAATGAGGAAACAATTCTCACATATTCTTGGATAGTGGTCATCCAAAACCTGCTCTTCTTCAATCAATGTTGGTCTCTAAGAGTATTTCTAACATATGGTTGCCATTAAGATGTCAAAATCCATGGGATCACTCAATGAGAACAAAGAGTTTGGAATTTTAGAAATCTCATTGCTTCCATCTATTGTTCATATGATTCTTTTCAGCCCATATATGACAGCTGTAGTACCATAGCTTGTGCCAACTTGGCCATCTCCAGTTATGGTTGTGCCTACATTGAAAATTCCCAGCAGCATGAATGATTCTGGCAAGTTTTTGTCCCAATGTTGGAAAATATCAGATTAGAAAAACTGCTTTATCACCACACATCACTCAAACCACCAAAAAGTGTGATGAGAAAAAAATATTGTTATTTTAAATCTCATAATTCTGATATACTATTATGTATTTTATACTTTCTGCTTTTTTTCAGCCACCAAGCGATGCAGAGGGAATAGTAACTATGCACTGATAATAGTTGAATAATGGGGCTGTGAATTCTGGGTATTTTTGGCTTTGTTGTTGTTTATTTTGCTTTAAAAAGAAGTTGAAACCATATTTATGAAAATTAGAAAATTGCCACTGAATGTTAACAGCGTAATCTTTGGAACCCTTGCTTTGGAGCTCTTTTAAAGGCATGCACACAATTCAGAGATGATGGGTCACCAATCCTTGATTAAAATATTTACATCCCACAGAGTTCTAGGATATCTATGAAGCAGCGGCATTATATGAAACACATACAGTTAAATTAGTCATCACTTGAATCATAAGGATTTGAATGAATATGTTCCTAAAGTGTGGATTACTCATTAATTATATATAACCTTGAAAAGGATAAACAACAGTATAAGAAAATATTCTTTGGTCTTAAAGTTATGCATGAAGTAATGGTATGTATTCATTTAGATCAAGCAATTCTTTCTTTTCTTGAGAGAAAAAGTGAGATGGGTCTTAAAAAACATGATATCTACAATTTGACTTAGTATTAAGAAGCTGCACACACACATACATACAACTGTGGCTTGAATAGTTATGCCACAGAAACTCAATGCACTATTTTTGTCTATCAGCAATTTCTTAGCTGAATCATCTAACCAAGATTTATCAGGCTGTCCATCTCAACCAATGTAACTCTTAATTATCTTAATTATCTTCAAGACAGTTATAGTTTAGTGGCCTGTTTGCAGGCATATCGGACGAATTAGTGCACAGTAATTGTTAAATGCATCAGAAATTTCTTCCTCTGCTAGTAGCATCATAGTACTTTTCTCATAATCTATAAATACTTACACCGCCTTCTAAGAGATTAAGATTACTTCTCTAATTAGATCATTTATGTAGTTCCAATATGTTTGCCAATAACATTTTTTCAGAAGACTTTAATATTATAATAAACACTACAAAATGTGGGGGAAAAACTTTTTAAAAGACAAGATTGCTGTTTTTATTTCTAAAAATTGTTTATTTATTAAATACATATGCTGCTGAAATCAAAGCAACTCTCGGCGGCTTACAATAAAAACATAATAGAAACAGAATTAAAAACAAGTTTAGAAAAACCTTCTGCAACTTAGTGGCCTCCAAATTTAATTTTTATCCTGCCTCATGTAATTTTGGAGTGTTGCCCCCCCCCAACTAGCCACCGGACAGCTAATGTGATCCTTATCTTGAAAACATTTGCACATCCTTGGTTTCTAGGATTGAACCCTCAGGCTGCAACCTTAAACACATACTTAGTAGAAAGTCAATCCTACTTAGCACAGAGGGACTTAATTCCAAGTAAATATACTTTGGACTAAACTATGGAAATCTTTAAAAAAGCATTGCATGGCCAATAGGGGCTAGTGCACATCAACATTTATCCTGCATTTGTTTGCGTGACAGAATTGTGTATGGCACCAGCTCTATTCAGGCCATCTCTGTGTTCCTCAGAAGCTTACTTCTGCCTCTTCATGAAATACTTGACGATTCGTCTGCCCCACATTTGACTGAAGCTTCACTTGACAGTGTCAACTGGCCCTCTGTCTCACTTGACTGAAGTAATCAGATAAACTCGGCGTGAAGGAATAAAACGGAGCCAGGAGCAAGGCTGACAGTTAAATGGAGGCTAAGCCTCTGTTTTTTAGGCAAGCGTCATCAGAGCCTCAGTGGGGAGATTTTGATTTGGTGGCAAGCAGCTCAGAACAGCTGCGCTCAGCAGCACAATCACATTGTTGGAGGGCAGAACAGAACTGTGTCCCCTAATCGTATTTTCTTAGATGTGGATAATAATGTAGAGAACTCTGACCAATCAAGAAATTCAGAGCCAAAGAATGCTCTTGAGCTTTGCCCTTTAAAATACATGAGCAGATTCAAATGTTACTCTTATTCTCTAACTGGTAGTTTCCTAATAACTTTCGCAAGCCAAATTTGTGATTTGTGGTGTCTTTAACCGCCTCTGAGATTGGCAGGAACTGTCTAAAATAAATATGTCTGAAATTCCATTTTGCATTGACAATTTATCTGATCTGGCTTTGATTTTCCTTTCTGATTTTGTATTTGTTTAAAAACTCCTGACCTCCAATTGGGCTATTATTTCACAGACTGAAGTGAAAGAGTGGCTGAAGAGAAAGACTTCAAGATAGTTGTCTTTAGGCACTGAAATTACTTTTCAACCATCCATTAAAACCATTAGAAATAAATTACTCTTGTCCAAATATATTATACTGTAATATTGTAGGAGTATTTATAGAGTGATTGGTGGTACAGCCATTCTGAGATAAGGACTTTTTTCATGAGTTGCCCTTCCAAAGATGTGTGAGGAAACCATCAGATGAGCTTTATCTGGAAGTGGTGGTGATGGATGTTGACACAATCCCACAGAAATAAGGTAGTATGAGATTTGATTAGGCAATAATCTGTTGCACTGCAGGAAAGCAAGATGAGAATTCCATCTGATCTGCTTGAGGCTCCACCCTTTCAGTTGATCACTGTAAAAATTATGTTTTTCAGGTTGAGGAGAATCTTTTTTGTACTGTCCGCACACCTATAGAATCCCTGAGAAGAAATGGAGTAGCCATCATAGTCAATAAAAGAGTGGGAAAGCAGTACTGGGATACAATCTCCAAAACGACAATTATCTTGGCTCTAATCCAAGGCAAGTCCTTCAACATCACAGTAATCTATGCCCCACCCACTGATGCTGAAGAAGCAGAAGTTGACCAGTTCTATGAAGACCTACAACACATTATAGAGCTCACACCAAAAAAAGATGTCCTTTTCATCATAGGGGATTAGAATGCTAAAGTAGGAAGCCAAAAGTTAACAGGAATTACAGGCAAATTTGGCCTTGGAGTACAAAATGAAGCAGGACAGAGAT
>JANHZU010005060.1:43069-65278 GCA_032468055.1 Acrochordus granulatus | reverse complement strand
AAGTACTTTGGCCACATAATGCACAGAGAGGACTCATTAGAAAAGACTGTGATGCTGGGAAGGATTGAAGGGAAAAGAAGAAGGGGATGACAGAGAATGAGATGGATAGATAGCATAGTCAGTGTGATGGGTGTGGGCTTGGGAAGACTCTGGGAGGCAATGCAGGACAGGGAGGCCTGGCGTAATGCAGTCCATGGGGTCACAAAGAGTTGGACACAACTGCGAGACTGAACAACACACCTATGGGATGCTTTGTTACTTCAGTTCACTGGGCCCCACCATTGTCAGTTTTCAAAAAAGCATTAAAGGTATTTTCATTCACCTATGTTTACCTTAAAGTAAATGACTGAAAGATGAATCTGTTGAGTTGTTACCACCTTTGTAGAATATTGCTTTTACTATAGAATATTGCTTAGTTTTGTTGAAGCCACTATCTTGGTGGGTTATCTGTTTTTTTTTAATTAAAGAAGTATAATTTTTTTCCTTTCCCATTTTCTATCCTTTTTGTCATAATTTTAGAATGTAATCCTACAGGTAAGAATATTATTTTTATTGATCATATCTAAAGTCCTCTGGAGTTTCTTTCAGCTGATCTAAGGGGTAGAAATGTGATAATTTAATGAAGCAATTGAATGTAGGGATACACAATTCACAGTGCATTCTCTCAATCTTCCTTTAATATTAAATCTTGAAAATAAGCTGGAGGATGATTTTGACAGCAGCAGTATCCACTATTAGCTCTTTGATGAAAACTACAAGCATGGACATATAACTTACACAAAATATAACTTATCAAAGAAGCTTTGATGAAGGAAAATGTTTTTTCAAACATTGCTCCTGCCTGCCTGCCTGCCTGCCTGTTTTCATTTTGCTTGCTTGTGCTCATTCCTGAAGGCGCTAAAATGA
Organism: Acrochordus granulatus; assembly: GCA_032468055.1. Lineage (NCBI taxonomy): Eukaryota > Metazoa > Chordata > Lepidosauria > Squamata > Acrochordidae > Acrochordus > Acrochordus granulatus. Next base: position 64,372 of record JANHZU010005060.1, on the reverse strand, counting down.
TAAGAATGTCAGCATAAAATAGAAACTCCCAAACTCCAGTTGCATATAAAAATAAAATTTAAAAAATGCAAATGTCACATGCCCATGAACCCCATCTTCAGTTGGTGACATACCTTTTCCTATGCAAGATGGAACAGGTAGTCTTTACCATTTTTCTGAAGCCCAACCAGGAGAGAGTTTACAAAGAGTAAAAATGGCTTTCATTTTCTGCTTAGTCAACAAAATCATTGTACTGTAGATTGTAAATTCTGGAGAATATGTAGGATTCATAATTTATTTGTTGGAAATAAATTGTGCATGAAACTGTTATGTAGAAGCCTTTTAACTATCCTTTTTTTCACTAAAAGAAAAAAATGGTTCCAGGTCCTTGGGTGATGCCTCTCTTAGTATCAACTCCATTTTGAGGAACTTCCTTGCTGAAGCTTCATTAGTATAAAAGGTGACTATTCAAGCTGACGATGCTACTCTGCATAAGGCATTTGTGCTTAGTAATATCTAAATTAATAATGATAATATTAATATAAAAGTTATCTTCCAGAAAGAAGAAAAAAAGCATATTTAATATAGTCATTTATATATTTGTATTAAAGGGTATATGGGATTTTACTTCTTATTTCCTAATTACCAAAAATACTTGTGGTTCATATGTTTTTAGCCTCTTAAGCATTCTTGCATATTTTCTGTGCCAGAAACGTTAAATGAGAAAATTGCAGCAACTAGTTGAGCACTGTTCTTACTTCTTGGAATCTCAGTAGTTATAGTTTGTTTTTCTTTTTTCTATCTTTTGCTTCCTCTCTCCTACCTTTATTTGAAGAGAGAGAGAGACAAGACAGCATGGACCACTGCTGATGGAATATTTACCTTCATGAGCTTTTTCTAAAAGTTAATTACTGCTTGGAGCAAGTTGATTTGGCTGTCTTGAGCTGCCTTTTATTAGTAGAGTCTTTCATTAATTTCCCTTGCTGGATTTGCTTTTAATAGCTGCCTGGTCTCAGGCAGCACAAAGCAGCATCTGTGCCATTGATGTGGATAGGAGGGGTGACGCTGTTTACAAATCAGCTCTGATTAACATGATGCTGCAGTCTAAGGGAGAAGCATCTCTCATCTACCACCAGCTTCAGGAACATCAGTTGGTGTTACTACAGCTCCAACATGATCAACTAGTGTCATTTAGTAAAGGAGGGGACAAAGCAACTTCTCACATGGCAGCAGAGGGCAACTGGTGTAACTAAATGAAAATACCAATTGATGCATTGGACAAGAACATGATTAAACATACAACAAAGTAAAAGGAATACAAAATAGCTGGTGCCACTGATGGCTGTTAAATAAATTTATCTGACCCTAAAAATATTGTTTGAAAATTAAGAACATGAAATCATATCCATTTTTATTTAGTCTAACACATTTCTCCCAACAGCAACTAGCCCAGATGCCTGGAGCCAGACTAGTGGTTAGTAGTGTTGTGCCTCCCTATAACTGATTTTCATATAATGGGTTTTACACATCACACCAAGCCATTGTTTGGATTAGCCATGTTTATTCAATAAGTGGTTCGAATAACTCATAAAATTTAACTTCCTAGTTTATAAACCACATTAGCTGGATCCAAATTAAAGGTAAGGTAGCTGGTTAACTCAGTATGACTATGCCCCAATTCAGTTCTAATCTAAAGCTTTATTGCTGCTCCAAGGTCACAAGAATTTTTCCAACTGCCAGCCTGGTATCTGGACTCCAGATAAGGCTAACATTCTTTATGAGGGGTTGGATCTTTGGTGTCTGTGACTGTGATTCCCCTCTTCACTCCTCTGCCCTTCTTTCTCCCACAAGCTGTCTTTTTACTTTATAGAAAGGCTACTACTACTGCTATTTAGTTGCTCAAAGTAATCACCTTTTAGGGTTGATGGTCATCAGTTTTAGAGCTCTATGCGGCACAGGGCCAGACTATCTGCAGGACCACTGTTCCATAAAGACATTTATCCATCCTACTAGGTCAGATAGGGTGAGCACACCTACTCCCTTCCCCAAAATATTGTCATCTGATGGGATCTAGGAAGTGTGCCTTTTCCATGGTATCCTTTGCACCCTGAAATTCAGCAGGTCTCCAATATTTTAGCCTTCTGTAAGGCTTTAAGGACCTGGTATTTTCCCAAAGCACTGGGATAAGATTGAGCACAGATTAGAATTGATTGGAACTAGGTTTCTGTTGTTTTAATGTTTTATGTTTTAACTGTTTGAATTTTATGGTGTTTAAAATGATTTTATATATCTTTTTTGGGGGGGAGCCACCCAGAATTTGTTGGAAAATGGGCAGCTCTATAAATGTTTTAAATAAAAATAAAAAATGGGTCTGATTATAAAGGTGATTCTACATTCTACAACTTAGAAATGACACATATAAACAAATGAAAAACTGGAACTATTGGCATGATTCAACCAAATTAGGAAAAAATAAATAATATTTTTGTGAACCCTTGTAATCTCAAGAAGCTGAGTTGAGTTTGGTCAAAATGTAATGCTTTGTATGCTCTGAAAGCAGGAAACAAATATGCCAGAAAGAAAATTTCAGTTTCACCAACACTGACATGTTTCTGCCCCCTGTTGCAAGGTTGTAGGCCAAAATACTTAAATGTTAACATTCTTCTTGCCGTTCTTTATCCTTACTATCAGTTTGTATAAATCCTTATTAAACTGTGTTATCCAGTATCTTAGACATATTAAAACAGGGTATGAAATTGAGGAAGGCTGCTTTAAAGATACCGTGGATAAAGCCCAGACACAAGCACAGAACTCAGAAAGCAGGTAATAATTCTTATACTGTCAATATCATAAAAAGGCATAAAGTTTCTAATACTGAATTGCTGAATTATTTATACACTGCTTCCTCTGTTGACAGTTTTTTTTCTCCATTATTTTTAAATGGTTAAGTAAATGCAATTGAGTTGAAGAAAGCCAATATAAGCCTTGGCATTATAATTTATTAAGTTTCACTATCCTAGATAAAAAAAAAAATCTGATTATTTTAAGCACTGAACCGTAATTTGAATGCCCCTTAAATGTATGGGGCATAATGGAGAATAAGTAATCACCCAGTCCTTAAAAAGGCATTGACTTAGACAATTTTAAGTAATTTCCTGCTTTTAGGCTCCAGTTACTTTTTCCATCAGTAGTTATTATCTGTTTATCCATACATATGGCCTTTTCTTTGCCCCAAATCATTTGAATACTATAGCCCATGGATTGCTTCTTTTCAGGCCAGAATTAGTTCCCATCAGATCCACTGTTGTTGCCAAATAGGGTTCTGCCTTCCTTTGCTAATGGCTTCTTGGCTGTAGCAGATATTTACTTATTTAGGGAAAAAGTGTAGGGCTGGAGTAAGACTGTGAAGACTACATTTCAATACAATCTAGCCATGTAAACCTAAGAGGGACTTTCAGCCAGTCAGTCTTTTTTTTAGATAAATTGCCCAGAGTTTTGCTGTGGTGGGGAGGATTCAAGGGAAATTCCTATGAAAACTGCTTTAGGAAGAAAGGTGGGAGATCTACCAATCAACAGATAAACATGAAATAAACTACTGAGGATAGTGCTAAAAATACCTATTAGTTTTTATTCTTTGACTGATAGAATACAATATCTTTAGGCAGCAATTTTATTTCAGGATTCTTAATAAGCAACTATTCAACCTCCAGGATCAGTCTTAAGTGGTGAAGTTATTAGAATGAACATGGTGAATATAAAAAATCGGGATACAACTAATTGGCAAGGAAAGCTAATATTAATGTTTACAGCTTATTCAGATACTTTTTCAGAACAGCTCCTCATTTTAAAGGTGTAAAGAAAACAATGATTGTGTTCGTGCATTACAGTTAGACTTAATGCACAGTAAGAAATTATGAGCTTTGATTTTGGCTTAGCAGGATATTCAAGCCAACCAATTGTTAGCAAGAAATCATTAAAAAACATGCTTAGTGCAATATGTAAGTCTAGTAATTGTGTTGTCCTCTTGACTATATATACACTTGTATACTGATGTCTAGAATCTCCATTTGGGCCAGGCTGTAAAGATACATGCACAATTTTTTTTCACAATTGTTGTATATCCTTCATACTGCACTTTATAAAACTGTTTTGGGATAAAACAGTTGTAAACAGCTGTAAAACTGTTAAATCTACTAAACTGTGTTTGCTGCAAAAAACATGGATTTACCTTCCATTGATTTGAAATTGTAAAGCAAGCATATCAACATAATCCAAGCAGAGAAAATAAGGGCCATATGTTTTAGCTTATCAGAATGGCTTGAAAAAAAATATGAGTACCTTCTTCCAGAGACAGAAACCTGGACCCTTGGTTAAATTTTGATTTAACCACAGATAGGTGTCTGTGTTATTTGACTGTGAACAAGAACTAGCATAAACTTTCCAGGAACACGTGAGTTGTCATGTATCAGTTTAATCTCCAAACCTTGCAGCCAAATGTACTGTCACATGCTGATTTAACTTTTCTATGAGAAAATGCACTGGGATCACTGACAGACAGTTGGCTCTCTTTTTAACACAGTCAAGATGCTGAATGCCCTCGGGTGATCCTGTGCGATGGCAACGAAAGCAAGACTGATGACCCAGTTCAAGTTCACCTTACAAAGCTGGAGCAGTCTGTGAGCAAGACTCTAGAAAAGGATTATTCACACTTGCATTATATTTTTGAATGCATTTTTTTCTTGTGCAGCTGCAAAAGTCCCAACACTGAAGATTTTGCACAGAGATTTAATTTTATCCTCCTTTTTACCCTTACCACCTAATTTCTTCTATAGCTCTGGACTGTGGCAGAACATTTATGTACCCAAACAATGCAGCACAAACATCACATAGCTAACAAAAGCAGGATAAAGAAGCTTCTGTCTGAGCTCCCTCTAGGTTCAGAAACAAAGCCATTTCCTCTTCCTGAAGCCAAACTTTGTGACAAATTCTTTTATGAAATATTCCTGATTTATTCAAAAGTAACACAGATATTCATGCATCTTTTAAAAAGGCAGTGCCATTTAATGACTGACTGTACCATCCTAAAAATAACTCAATAAATTCTGTTAAAAGGTGCTGTATTTAGAAAATATTCCTGTTTTCTACCCAAGTAGCAAGAGAATATTTTCTCTACAATAAAATACATTAGTTACAACAAATATATTGGTGTAAACTAAACTAAAACACGACCAATGTTTGGGTGTGGCAGGCTTGGTACATCACCTTGAGTTATAATGTACAACACACAAAGCCTAGGATTAAGCCATTATACCAGAAATATTGCAAGTACCAGAACTCAGATCCAGAGAGTGATGAGTGTAATAATTATAGGAATCGTGTCCAATAAGGAGTTAATTTGCAACAACACAGAACAATTTTGTTTCATTTTAGAACAGGACATCTCCTCTTGTCTATCCTGAACACTGAAAATGCCTCAGAGTTCTTCTGAAAAAAAATGCAAATCATTGCTAGTCTTATTGATATTCTCTCAGCTATCATCCTCTCTTTGAGCAAATCAATTGAAAGGGGTCCAAAGAATAGTCTTTGGACAAAAGGTTGATAGAAATATCATGAATACTTCAAGATAAATACCAGGTTTAATGTGTTTCAATCTATATACTTAGGCCCAGGATAACTGGGAAATCATTTGGCTGTGAATTCTTGGGCTGCTTCATTAACCAGGATAAGTTGAAATCCCCCAGCATAACAGGATCCAGTAAACATACTGCTGTGCAACATCAAAAATCTTCACTTATCCTTGACTCTGTGGATATGCCTGGTCAATGAAGCCACATGGAACGTCTTACTCCAAGCTCCAGATGCTGTCTCCATGGTGAAAAATGTTCTGCAGTAATACAGCATTTTGTTTTGCTTGCTTTGTCTCTCAGGTCTGGAAATCAGCTACAGACCCTGAGTTTCTCTGCAAGCTGGTTGCATACTGCCATCCAATCTTGATTTCTAGCTGATCTAGCAGCCCTGGTTTCTTCAACTGCTTTCCAAGTTTGACTCCATGCTATTCCTTGAACATTTGTCTTCTAAAGCTCAACTTTCAAAATTTCATTAATATTACTTTCTCTTTAACTTCCTTTTACTTCCATTGTATTTTTCCATCCACCTATTAAAAATATCAATATTCTTCTATTCTCCATCACCAGTGCTGTTTTAAGTCTAGATCTTGCCTTATTCTTAGTTGTAGAGTTAGAGCCTAATGTCTCACACCTCTACTTCTTTGGGTGGAAATGTATACTACATCATTACATCTACATATGTTTAATTAATCCTGTGGTTATCTGCTGTTGTGTTTGGAGGAAAATCTTCCTGTTTATTTGAGCCTGAGATATCTGCCCCAAAATTCTGCCTTATAAGCATCACTATTTTAATATACATCCATATCAAATCAGGCATCCCCAATGTAAAATGTGGTTCCAAACAATAAAAAAACAGAAATGGGCATGTGGCAAAGCAACCAATCAACCATTGATAAATTTAGTTGGTAAACTAATATTTTGTTAGGAATTCCAGGGTCATGTGAAATGGCCTACTCAAAGAAATCCATACTACAGGGTGGTATGAAACAGATGTCTGCTCTATAGCTGAGAGCCCATCTTTGTTTAACACTGGGAACGCTGTAATGATAACTTTTAGTTTTAAAGGGGGAAAAAGAGCCACAGTTGATTTAGAAATTTGCTTCCACTAAACTCAAAAAAATGAATGTGAGCCATATAAGAGATTCAGTTACTGCAATGGATTTTGTGCAGGAAAATGTCCATTACTGTTCTCTGGGAGTCAAAATATTCCCTTATGAACATTTAGGAAGTAAAATGGTATAATTCCACTGTTTTTTTCCCCCTGGTTCTGCTGGTGGTAGCTGACAAAAGTCCAGAGCTGAGGTCATATCCATGAATTATAAGCTTTGATCAAAAAATACAAAAGATTGCTTCATAAACAGTGGAAGGGAAGGGAAGGGAAGGGAAGGGAAGGGCAACAGACAATTTTACCCAGGCAAGAACTATTGATCCCTCTGGACAACATACACACCAAAAAACATTTTAAAAGGATGAGTATCAAACTAGAAGCAGCCTGAGCAAAAAGTTCTTCTGCTCTAGGATCACTGATAATATCATTAGTCAGCGTAGTAGAATGGGGCACCACTTCATTTAGAAATAACTCTGGGAAAAAAAGTGGAGTTTTAAAATTAAGGTTGGGAAACTAGCATAGAAAATTATGGCTTGGTGATTGCAAAGAAGATGAATTTTATTATTCACCCAGCCTCTCAAAAACCCAGGCATTTCAAAATAATATTGTTCAGCTGCAGCCCGGACATTATGCTTTCATTTATTTTCAGAGAATCTCCCTTTATTCCTGCTCTGAGTAAATTTACTTCAGTTTACAATTATATATTAAGCACACATATACCCAAACGTGTACATAACAAGTTCATATTCCATTAAATTCCTTAGATCCAAATTCTTTCCACTATTCATTTTACTTATTATTTTTTATTTAATAAATTATATTATTTTTATTTAACATTTTTATTTTTTTAAATTTTAATCTATGACTTTATATTCTTTAATAAACACTATTGAATAAATGAAATCAGTTTCTGAAGAGAAGGTTTTATGGAACGGATTGTTCTTGTTTACAAATGTTTCTGGCATGTGAAATTGGCTTTAAAGATAATATTGCAGATTTTCTTTCTACATCAAAAGCAAAAATGATGCAATACATTTTCAAATGCTACAAGTACTATTATTGGCACACTCGAAACTTTTATAAGAAGCACTATATGTGTCTTCTTAAATTGCCTTTAATAGTTTTATTGCTGTTTCATGGAAGTGTTTAGGTTTTTATAATGTTACTTTTGTTTTGATATGTGATACAGTTTTGTAACTTTCATGGAAAAATGGAACAAAAAATAAATATATCGATGTAGACTTTCATGGCCAGTGTCAATCTGATGGTGATGAATTTCCAAGATAATGGGCCTTGATCTAATTATCTGATATGCTGACATGAAGTGCGCTGGAGAGTACACTATGTATACTTCTGAAGATGCCAGCCACAGATGCTGCAGAAATATCAGGATATCAGATAATTATAAGAAAATCACAACCTAGAAGCCCAACACAATTGGGAAAAATAAATTTTCTTCCTCCTTTGAATTTCTTTGGATCACCTTGATTCTATGACTAAAATATGAGAAGTTGTTTCTAACATACAAACCATTATCATATGTTCCTTGTTGACCCCTGGATAATACTAAGATGAAGATGAATCATGTTCTATGGGTCAAATTCAAAGCAGAGCTCTCACTTAATATATAACTTCAATCAGTTATTGAAGTCTGTTGACTTATGAATCAAACAGTGCTCAACTAGCTTATTTGTGAGGCAGTATTAACAGAAATAGGGAGAAATGCAGAAAATGCAGAATTTTTTTTTGCAAGAAAATATATTTAAAATTCTTGACATAAAGATCATGACTGCTGGCTCAGCTAAGACTTATCAAGCCTATTTAGCTTTGCTTGGCTGCATTAATGATCACTGGCAGATAAGTTAAGGTAGAGCATAGGCTGCCTTTTTTCAGTGCCAAGTTTTCCATTAATGACTAATTTTTAAGCTGCTCAGGCACAGAGTTATTTCTGCACTTCAGTCAACATTTCTGTGCATGTTAACAGTGTAATTGTACAAGGAGTAACATTAAAAAAAGCAAATAAATGCAAGGTCTCTCCATATGGGTAATATCTTTCCCACATGAGCTTTTTGAAATTAGAACATGCATAACATTATTTAATGTGATATTATGATGCAGATATAAAAAATAGGAAAAGTTGTTTGTCAAAAAATCACAGCAGGACTTCTGGGTAAAGGGACTGAGCATTATCTAATGTTACTTTGGTTTCTCTATTGAAGGTCTTGTCAGTGAAAGACGGGAACAGATTTCATTGCATTCTGTATGCTGATCATTGAAGAAATAGTTGATCCCTTTCTTTCCAAAGTTTGTGAGGCCTGACATCTCTTTCTTAGAGACAGAATGGATCTGGGGGTCAGTGAGATAAATGAGGCCTTTTCCATTATCAGTCACCCAACCTGTCCAAAGGAAAAGGAAAAGAAAGTTATTGTCTTCTTCCAGGATTTTTTTTTTAAATTCTAGTCTAGCCTACAGCTCTGGTATACTTTGGTAGTTTCCCATTCAAGTACTAATCAAGCTCTAACTTGGCTTAGCTTCCAAGTCCATATTGAAAATGAGGCTCCTCCTCCTTGAGTATTTACCCATTATTATCATCATAAAAAGAGCTGTAAAACAATCTGAAACTTGCTACCCAAAATGTGTTCTACCTCAAGCAAATTTAAAATGGAGAAAAAATGTTTTATTAAATAAATGTATATGGTCACCCAACTTACACATAGTGATCGGTGACTGGGCAGCTTTGAAAATGTTTCCAGTGTTAAATGTTGTAATATTTTTATTTATTAGATTTATATTCCACATTTTGGCAGTATACACAGCACTTCCTTATCCAATTTTCCCCTGGGACTTTGTGAAATGGGTTGGGATAAGAAAGAATAACTGGCCTAGTCATCAAGCAAGCTTCCATGGCTAAAGATGGATTTGAATCTAGATCTATTTTAGTCCCTTAGTACTGAAGACATTTTTATTGACAATGTAAGACAAACATTTTTGAAAGTATGTTACATGTACAAAATGCTGTAAAAGTAGAATTATATACTCTTTTGATTCTATATTCCTACAATATTTCAGCAGTAAATATTAGTTCTGCTGCTGGATCAAAGTGTGGAGGGCCACCAGGCTGGAAAATGAGAGACTATGAGCTTTAGTTCTCCTTTTTTTTTTAGAAAGCCAACAAGGTGACCTTGAGCCATTCACTGTCTCTCAGATCTAGGAAGAAGGCAGTGGCAAGCCACTTCTTCAAATTTTGCCAAGAAAATTGCAATTATTAGTGTCAGGAATCAACACTGACAAAATAAATAAATATTTGATGTCTTTGAGTCAGTGTTAACTCTTAACACTAATCCCTTTGATTGATCAGCCAAGACAACATAACAACTTTAGTAGAAAAATGTCTCCTGAATTATTTTCACCAATAAGGACAAATGGCATGCTTATGGAATGTACTTAAATTATTTATTGTTTATGTGACATGGACATTAATTACTTTTATCTTTCAATCAGTTAGTTAAAACTTGCACTGTTTTGTTGCTCTTCAAGTGATTCTATTCCATTTTCCCTTTACCAACATTTTTCTTCCTCTCATCTGCCATGTAATTATTTAGCATTCTGTGGCCAGTGAAGTTAGAATTCTAAATATTCACACTATGAAGAAGATATAACTATTCAAACCAAACCTCAACCTTTAATAATCGGCCTAGTAAAATATTAATTTCACCTTATGATATCCTCAAATTCACAAACCTTGTAAATCAACCACCACATCTGTGCCTTGAGAAAACTCATAGCAGAAATGACCATATGCAAGTCCATATTCCGTAGCTTTGTACTCCAGTTTTACTACATTCTTATTGTTGGATAACTTCACAAATTCTCCCAGAATATAAGGTTCAACTGTTACACATCCTTGGATAGACCTGCCGTCTAGTATCTGTCAAACAAATAAAAGGATTACAGTAAGAATAGTATTTCCATTTAGATACTGTCCACTATGCAAGCAGTTTAGACACTCGGCTTGTTGGCTGGAAGGTTGGCAATCCGAGATCAAGACGCGGCGCTGCCGTGCAACAGGGTGAACTCCTATTGTCCACTCAGCTCCTGCCAACTTAGCAGTTTGAAAGCATGTAAAATGCAAGAAGATAAATGGGTACCGCCTACTTTGGTGGGAAAGGTAATAATGTCTGTGCACCTCTGGCATCTAGTTATGCCAGCTATATGACCATAGAAATGTCCTTGGATGAATGCTGGAGATGAGCACTGCATCCTAGAGTCAGTCATGATAGGCAAGGAAACCTTTATTTTTTTACCACTATTTTCATGAAGATATTTGTCCTTTGCCTTCTGCTGAAATCTTTATAGCCTCCTTACCAAGAGTACCACCGATGGAATGTAAAAGATTTGTGTAGGTATTTTTTGTTCATATAGCCTTTTGTTGAATTCTGTCACATAGTATTGAGCTGTCATTTGCCGCTCCACATCATTCAAATGGTAAATAATCTCCTTCTCTTCTTGGTATTCTTTGCCAACATACCTATGGATAATATAGTACACAATATAGATAATACCCTACATTTATCTAGGAGTAATATAACACATTCAACAAATAATATTCCATATTTATCTAGTAAATATATTCACTGCTCTTCTCCAAAAGCAGCTCTTCTCCAATGTGACATGAAAATATAAACCCATTAAATATAATATACGCAGAATGACTCTACGAATAATCTGGAATATTTTCTATAGCTGAGGAACCTTGTAAGTCATTCTAGGTTAATAGTAGAAAAGAGAGCCATGGTTTTGAAACCTGTTTTGTTTTCCTTTATTCTGCCCCATACCACACATACCTTTTTATAATTCTTTTTCCAGAAATAGAGAAAAATGTTCTATAGCTGATCTAATTTTCCTCTAATTTTTTTGCAGAGTATCTTAGAAAACAGAAAGGAATATAACTATATGCAACTGATGAGCTAATAGAATATTTTGGTGGTAGGAAGAGGGGAAAGATTCTATCCTCATGAAAAACATTGGTAGTATCAAAGGAAGTCTTCCTATGAAAATTCTTCCGATGAAAGAGAAAATTCATGATAACGTGTCTCCTCCCTCCCTCCCTCCTCCAGGATTCAGGTTGGTCCAGGATATTTGCTATTTTAACATTACCCCCTCTTTATTTCAATTTGAAAAACAGCCTGGACTGGCAATTGAATCCTCTACAGTTATCCTTTGATACTGTGAGTGCTCACTTTATGAGAGCACTTCAGCTCAGCAAAGCCTCAACTGTTGGGAAATTCGGGGAATTGAAAATCAAGTTCAGAATCTAGAGGATTCTCAGGTTGGGAAAGGCAACTTTAGGAAGCAAATGTAGGGATGAAGCAGTGGCAGGCTGCTGGCATTTTGTCCTGTATTCACTACTTATACTAGGCTGCTAAAATAACATTTTGTCTCAGAAATGGTAAATTATAAAGTTGCTTGCAGTGAGTTGGGCAGTGGATAAATTTAATGAATAATAACAATAGTAAAGGATGAAGTAAGATTTTATTACCAGGAGCTCTATAATTAGTCAAATGTATGGAGCTTATGTAAACTTTTTCAGGTTGTGTGTTCGCTTGAGCCATACCTTCCCAGTGTCTCTTCTTGGTGCAGAAAGTGTATCCAAAAAGCATTCCTTTGCTTGCCTTTTTTTGCCACGCTCAAGTAATCTCCAATATATGCAACTGTCTCCTGAGCTGTCCAGAGACCAGATAACTTAGAATACTTCAAAAGAAGAGCATCTAAAAAGAAAAATGGATGAAGTCAAAGTGCTATGGCATTTTGTTTTCACAGCCTGACCTCTAAGAACTGCAGTAGTGCTACTATCAACCTTATATATGTACAGAAAAGCAAAACAAGATGAACTGTTTTGAACTGAGAAAACATTTCATTGATATGTTCAATGAAACATTTCATTGATATGTTTTCAATAATTGAAAACATTATTGATTATTATCAATAATAACTTGCCAATGACTAAAGGTAAAAAAACAATCAAGGTTATGCCCCAAAGGAAGCATATTGCATTGCTTGTACAGAAGATATGGTAACTACAAAAACACTAAAATTAAAACAAAGTCCTCTGCAGCAACTGTACTGTAGAACTTCATATGAAAAATGAGGATACCAGTATTCAGATTCTACCTGTCATTAAATTATTAACAGTTTGTTTACATGTCACATTTTTAAGTACAAAGATAGTACACATTCACAGAAAAAGTTATATCAAACACGATAGAGAGATCTGAGTTCAGAAGTTTCGATATTTTCCTAACCTCTGCACAGTCATTTCTTGAAGGATAAATAAGTTCTATTCTGTTTTATATTAATGTTTTGATGAAATTCACATTGGCAGGGTATGAAGCTTGAGTGTTTAATTAGCCTCAAGATAGCCTTAGATTTAGTATTTTGACCTTCACATACTATCCTCTTTCCATCATAAACTACAAGATTCCATACATTCCTCTGACATCAGCAGTCATAGGAGTTGGTGTTTGTGTGGTCAGCTGCAACCCAGCTTTTAGAAAGGGGAATCAGCAAAAAGAAGAGAGAAGTCTCTATGACTATTGGCACTCTACTTGGTGCTGGTAGCATAGAGAAGATAGTGTTAATTGCATCACCCATCACAGACTATTATGTGATTGGTCTTATATAATATACAGGGTTTCATTACATCTGTCTGCCACAGACAGCTATAGTACAGGATGGATTTTGGATTTTGATATTCAAACCTTAAGATAGAAATTAGACAAGGAAGGAAATACACCCAAATTCTGATCATTTCACTGAATTCAAAATAAAGCTAGCCAATATTAACTGATATTTGTCCCTCAAAATTTGGTGCTAAGAAAATTAATATGTTGTCTGCCAGCCACAGCAATAACTTCTACTGAAGTTATTCATTATTCCTTATTCCAAACAGGGTGGATGAGCAGGTAGCCCTACCATGAATTAAATGATCCAAATTTATAAATTAGTATGAAAGTGCCAGGATGCAATCATCTTCTGTCTCTGAAAATAGTACAGAAGTATTGGAGTCAAAATCCCTGGAACAGAAATAATAGTTTAGCAAAATGTGACTTACAGTGTGTTTTATGCAGGAGGTTTGGTTTAAATAATCCTGTATTCTTCATTCTCTCAACTAGCCAGGCATGTTCAGCACCTGAAAAAAGCTTGTTATAATCCTCATTGTTCAGCATGCGAGCTTGTTGCTTTTGTTCTTTGACCATGCTAATAAAGGTGAAAGAGTTTTCACTAGAATTCATCAAGGAAGGACTTCCCAATTCAGAAAAACTACTGGAAAAACTGGATCCTTTGCACTGTGATTTCAGATAGTTTGAGCTGTGGCAGCTGTTCAAAATGCCTCTTAACTTTTCACCTTCATCTTCTTCAGTTGTAGCACAATCACTAGAATGATTTGCTTCTGGCTTGTTGACCCATCCTGATGAACAACCTGGGGACTCAGGCCTATAATTTTGTGGATCTTTTATTATAGATTCATTGGTCTGATGGTCTGTTAACTCTCTTCCATAATCAGAAACCAATTCCCAGTCATCTGATATTTGTGTTTCAACTTCAGATATTTTAGAGGAGCATTCTATTAGCAACATATTGGCAGAATGGTTAATCCAATCTTGTACAATATTGTCACATTCAGCTTTTAGCACATTGTTTCTTATTGAAGCAGGTAATGCCTTTTCACTGGGTAAATCTGGATTCAATAGTGAATCTTCAGTTCCATCTAGAGTTTCTCCTTCTAAGTCAATCAATTGCCAATGATTTCTAGGCATTGGGCCTAAATCTTGTGGACAGTTTGCATTGTCTTCTATGCTTCCTTTACCAATGCTAGAAATAGTAGCATTGCTGCTGTCCTTGGTTCTGGAAACCTTTCCTGAAGAAACTATTCCAAAAGGATCTTGTTCAAACATATCTTGTTTGGAGTTGATGCTACTGGCTTCCCTGAATGACTGCTCTGAAGCATCCATTCCTACTTCCAATTGTTTCTTTCTTAAATTCAGGTCTAATTCTTTTGACCTGTTAGCTATTCTTTTCTGAAAGGGATGCTTTAAAGAACCTGTGCCATTTTGAGTGTATTGAAGTGTTATTTTGTGTGTTTTTTTAGATAACAAAGAAATATCAGTCTCCTGATTTTTTGTTTCAATGTTTTCAGACAAATGTGTTGTGTTCTTTGTTTTTGGGACATTATCTTGAGGTAGATGATTTTCATTAACAATTTCTTCCCAACTAGTAATGGAGCTTGATCTGGAAAATTTGCTCTGAGTTCTCAATTGACTAAAGACTTTATTTATCTCACCAGCTTTGTTTGGATTATCAGAAGCTTCACTTTCTGTTTCTTCATCAAGTGAAACACTCCTTGTAACAACATGAGAAATTTTCCTTCCCACTTGGTCTTTAAGACTATCATCTCTTTTCCTTGCTTTCTGTGAAATTGGGATGGCTACGCTGTGATTGTCAAAATGATTTGCTTCAGTAGCACATATGGTATCCATATTTTTGGTTTCAGTTTTTAAAGTTGTTATACAGGCTCCTGTCTTCCCTTTTCCTGGTTTAATTTTATGGCTCATGCAAATATTTTCAAAAACATTGCAGACTGATTCATGATGCTGAAAATACATTCTGAGAATTTCCTCAAAGCTCAAATCACCATTCAGAACCTGTTTTTTGACATCTGTTTTATAGCTATCAGGAATGTAGGATTTGGCATCTGAATTAGGGAAATTTTGTACTTGCAATTGTTCTTTAACTGACATGATCAGGCACATAATATCTTTAGCAAGCTGCTCTTTTTCCTGCTCTTCATTTTGAAGTAAATAGCTATAAGCATATAACTTTTTCAAGGCTTCCTGGCACAACTGATTCACCTGATTAAGGCTCTTGCTCTCCCCATATAGCCGCTGGTGCACTTTTGCAAGGGAGAAAGCAGCTTTGATAAAACTATGGAGCTCCTGTTTGCTGGTGACTGGTTCCTTATCTTTCTTGCTCAGGAGACCAATTTCAAATGACTCTTTTGCTTGGGATAAATAAAATGCTTGCTTCTCTGAAGGACATGCACTTAAACAGCTGTAAGTCAGCAAACAAGTTCCCCGGATATTCTGAAAAATAAGTACAATGGACATGAATAGTATTTTGTCTGATTCTTGTGTGTCAAATATACATTTCAATTCTTTTTCAGCATGTAATTAGAATTTTTAAAGTAATTTCAGTTAATTATATTTTCTACATTTAGTGAAATATATTTGTTATTTAGTGTTAATTTATTTAGTATAATGTTTTAAATCACTGCTCATTTTTGTAGAAAACAGGAGTTTAGTGGAATATCAAAAGAACACTTAAAAAAATATTAAAACCACACAATCAGAATCAAACAGTAATGGGTATAATTACAACCAAAATAGATAAAACATATAAATAAAATCAAAGATATAAAACATCCAAATTATCTCAACCAATCTTGTAAGCCACCCAGAGTCACTTGGGTGAGTTGGTCAGTATGGAAATGTGATGAATAAATACATAAATAACAAATGGGAATTATAGTCCTGAAATTTGAAATAAACCAGTTTTTCTATCCAGCATTAAATAAAGCAAAATGTTCTACAATATCTATTGAGCTTACAGTACTTAGGTTATTTAGGGTTGTGTATCAGCTACCTGGATCTTAACATGATTTTACAGTTGAAGGATTGAACTATGTATGGTGTTGGATTGGCTGAAGGGGAAGGGCAGAAAGAAACAATCCTGTGTTACATGTAGACTTATTTAAAAGATTCATTTGCCCCAGAAAAATTAATTGTAGGAATATGAAGGGTTAAACCAGAGTTTAGAACTAAGGGAGTGATTTTTCCAGACTGGCCGTAGAGAAATCTGCACCTGCAAACCTTATCACAAGTCTATAAAGCCATGAGAAACTAACTGTTGATGCTGTATACATGTGCAATATAATTTATGACGTAACCTTGCAACAATGCAGTAATTAATAAAGAGGGGATCTGCAAGGGGGGGCTTAGCTTTTGATTCTCAGCTCTCAGCTCCAGCTTTGCTGCTCCAGCGGCAGAGGCTGCTGGAAACTTAGCTTTCCCCCACAGCTTGCTTTCTGCTTGCACTGTAGTTCTCTCTGTGTATTATTTTTCTTAATCTGGTGCTTAAAGGTAAGAGCACTGGGTCCCAGGCAATTGCTACATATCAGGTAATTGCTACATTAATTTTATGGAACTGAAATTAATAATGCCTTGTTAATTTCAACATATTTATAAGTAAATTTGGATTTAAATGAGAAGCTGCATTTATAATGCTACTTATTCTAAGGTAAATACCAGTGAATAAATTTTCAGGACTGGAAGGAAACAGAAACACTGAACTTGGTACTTACTACTGCAGTGAGCACAAACAATGGGGTGAACTGACTCAAGACTGCAGCCAACTTGCAAGCTTCGGCAGCTGAAAGTAAATGATGGTCAAACTCTTTAAGAAGGTTCTGGTAAAATAGCAAGAAGAATATATACATTTAGAGATATTTCTTTTGTCAGTTTTAAGTGCTTCTTAATTAATGTATATGACATAAATTCAGTCTCATTTGTTTATTTATAGAGTGTATGATAAAGACTTGAATTATTAACTATTTTGCATGAATATGAAGCTGAAGATTGTTAATATGTCAAAAGCAGTATATGATAAAAATAAAACATGGGTAATGATAAACGGAATTCTTACAGAATGGTTCAATATTGAACTGGGAATAATATGGAAGTGTAACATCATCATATTTGCTCAGTGTATTTCTGGATAAATAAATAAGAATGCTTGTAGTATGTTGGAAGGGTTGTATGTATATGTCAGTAAACAGATGATGCTATATAGTTTCTTGACAAACTAAATGATTTGTAGTGAATGTTACTTAGAGTGTATGATGGAACAGGAATATGGTTCTGAAAATTAATGTACTTGCATTTGACTTAGAAAATGGAGTGAACAATTGCAAAGTACACATAACTAGTGAAAACTAGAACAAATATTTCTATTTTCATATAACATTTACTATACATGGAAAAATGAATGGATTTTAATTGATGAAAATATTAGTAGAAAGGTAGTGGAATACTATGTGACTGGCTGTAAGGAAAGAACATTGGTTGAAATAAGTGAAAATTGTTATGTACTGTGAATAAAAATTGTTATTAACAGCCTTCTGCCTACTTTGTTATATGGAAAGAACAGTTGGATACATGCAGATAAACATAAAAGGAAGTCCCATACAGTGGGAATGGGAACCTAATATGTGTGGTGAAATAAGAAACATGGATGGTTGTAAATGAATGACTGATGCATGAATATGGCTTGAATACAAACATGAATGACTGGTGTAAAAAGAAAAGATGGGTCATACAGTGAAAATGATAAGCTTCAAACAGAAAACAAATATATGAAAGAAAGGTGAATGGGTTGAGAAGAAGGTTAGATGAAGTTAATGAAAGTCTTGAAAAGAAAGAGGTGAGAAGTTAAAAGAACAAAAGCAATACATGAATTGTATGGATGTGATAGAAGCAAGAATGATTAGGAAGGAAAGAAGGTTATGGAACAATATGATGAATAACATTCTATAAATTAGTTTCAGCTATACTTCCTTTTCTTTTTTTTCTAGTTTAATTACTTTGTTTTACCATTGTTTCCTCCTTTCTGTACTCTGTAGAATGCTAGCTCCAAAAAAGTATGCAGTATGAAAATTAGTTAAATCAGTTTCACCTCTGCTGCAAAAATAGTTACCAGGCCGAGCTGAGAATTGTTTTTAAATCTGATGTAATCATCTTCATTCATGGATATGAAGATATCTGCCAAAATATCCAGTGAGGTAGCTATTCCCTAAAAAACACAAACATGTTTGTTTCTACTTTAGGTTACTTCAAACACGTGAAGAAAAAAAGAAAAAATACAATCTAAGGCTCTTTCTTTACCAAATTCTTCATGGGCAAGGATGATCAGCTTTTTTCACAAGTTAGGAAATATTAAAATAATATTTACTTAAGAAGAACATTTGTTTTTTGTTGCAACAGATTTGTAACAATCTATACTGCTATATCTATAAATAAAGATTACAATAAATCTAGAAAGTAGGAAGTAGATGAACAAGATGAATTCTGTAGACACTGATAAATGATAGAGAACAGTGATATTAGGTACTTAAAAGTTTTGTACCTACTGAACTATCTCAAGATTAATAGGCATATCAATTTTTTTCATATGAGTGGAAAACTGAAGACTACTAATAAACACATATTACAGATGTAAATATAGAAATAATAAAGGAAATGTATTTAAATTTTACAATTCCATATCCAAGCCACCTGCAATTCTTCAATTACTCCAATTAATTTACCTCTAATTAATTTTCCACACAGATCCTGTTACAAATTAAATTTGCCTTCAATGAATCACCCCCTTTTATCTAAAACTAAATTAGTTTTATGTATAAACTATGTATAAACTGTTAAGCCATACTTTGACGGTGGTGGTGAATATGCATGGATGCATGCATGCATCCATGAGAAAGAAAGGATGAAGTGTCCACATTCTTCTAAGAACTTCACTTCTTTCTCTTTGATATACGTGCATCTGTATAAACCAGACCCTCAAAACTTCAACAGCTTTTAAAATCAGAAAAGAGTACAAAACTGTTCCTTAGATATCGATAGCTCCAGCACCAAAGGCTTCAGATAACATAGAATTCTGCCTTTTCAAAATAAACATTTTATGCAGGGGTCTGTCTCTTTGTTTTCATTAGAATGTATGCAATTGGTGCATAATGTGTACTGAGCTTCTAATAATCAAACAAAATGTTATTCAGCTCCAGCATAGGGCATTACTAGAAAGGGAACATTCAAAGTTTTTTAAAAATGCATTAATTACCTTCTTATCTGGTTGTGGAAGTGTAAAAAAGCCCAAAATTGAGGCCCAGATCAGCTCTGCTGCTTCATACCACATCCCTGAAATAAAACACACGTAAACAACAACATTTTAAAAGCATAAAAATGTACAAGATGTTAAAAAGGGAAGAAGTGTTAAATCTGATTAAAAGGCAGGGGAAGGTTTTCAAGGGGCTAACCATCCCATGGCTGTGTGCCATGTGCTGTCTGTGTACCCTGGGCAAGGCCAGAATCACATTTTTATACCTTTCCTGAAGCTCTGCCTCACCTCTGGGCAGGGCAACCGCATAGAAGAGTCTCTTCCTGGACCCCATCAGTCAGAGTTCTTTGGCTGATGGGGTCCGTAAAATACCTTCCTTGCCTGACTGGGTGGGACAAGCTGATATAACAGGCTGAAGATGGTTCATAGGTAACCTGGCTCATGCCATGTATGGCTTTAAAGGCCATAACTAATATCTCAAATTGGACCTTGAAGCAAACTGGCACCCAATGCAGCTTGAGCAACAGAAATGTTACACGCGTCCTTCTTTGGGTGCCCAAGATTGCCTACATAGCCACATTTTGTACCAGCTGAAGCTTCTAAAAGGATACTTTTCAAGGGTAGTCCCATGCAGATAGCAATGCAATAGAAGATGACCAGGACATAAGTGACCACATGGAAAGTCTCCCTATCCAGGATTTATCTAAAAAAAACCTACCCAGTTTCTGTAGAATCTGTCCTCTGATCTGTATACAGACTGATTGAACAAGAATACGGTCACTTTCTTTACAGTACTCCCATACTCCTAAAATACAAAAGGAAAATATCAGTTAAACACCATTCAGTAACTTAATCATTATTTTACAGTCATATGAAAAAGAAAGTACTATGGTTGTGAGTTTGATTCTATGGTTTTACCTATCAGGACACAGTAATAATCTTCTGGTCCTTAGCAGTTCTTTAAAGTAGGTAAATATAACCTCAGATGAACAACACATGACATATTACACCATGTCATCATCGATTTTACAAAAAGAAAGCCAAAATGGGGAAGCCATGTGTAAAAAACTAAGTACACTCTTACTGCTTCCATAGGTATGAAGAGAGTAAGTAGCAGCCAGGTGCTGTTAATCAAGTGTCCTTGAGCAATTGATCATCAGCAAGTGTGACTACCTCTATTAAAACCGAAGTTTTAGGAGACTGCTGGTCTCCAACATTGAGGTGTGTTAATGCAATGCCAAAGAAGAAAGGCATCAGCAATGATCTTAGAGAAGCAATTGCTGCTGCCCATCAATATGGGAAGGGTTAGAAGGCCATTTCCAAACAATTTAAAGTCCATCATTCTACAAGGAGAAAAATTATTTACAAGTGGAAAACATTCAAGACAGTTACCAATCCTCCCAGGA
Organism: Acrochordus granulatus; assembly: GCA_032468055.1. Classification (NCBI taxonomy): domain Eukaryota; kingdom Metazoa; phylum Chordata; class Lepidosauria; order Squamata; family Acrochordidae; genus Acrochordus; species Acrochordus granulatus. Next base: position 43,307 of record JANHZU010005060.1, on the reverse strand, counting down.
ATGGACATCCCAGCAAATTCACCCCACGGTCAGACCACTCAATGCTCAGAGAAATGGCAAAAAATCCAAAAGTTACATCTCAGACTCTACAGGCCTCAGCTTGTTCAATGTCAAAATACATGGCAGTACAATTAGAAAAAGACTGAACAAGGATGGCTTGTTTGGAATTACCAGGAGAAAGCTTCTTCTCTCTAAAAAGAGCATGGCAGCATGGCTTAGGTTTGCAAAGTTGCATCTG
>JANHZU010005060.1:13647-42969 GCA_032468055.1 Acrochordus granulatus | reverse complement strand
ATGGTTGAACCTCTGGCAGAGCTCTCATCTTCTTCAGAGCACGCAAGCCCCCCAACCACAGCAAGGTGGTGCCTCACTGGAGGGATTTCATGTCTGCTTGTGTTCAAGTCAGGATTTGCATAGTTTTTCCATTCCTGGTTCTTCCTTTATCACCATTCACTAGAGTGTGAAGGTAACTATCATCAGGTTTTGAATTTGTTTTTGCGTGTACCTCACAATAATCCAGACCACCCCAATTCATATTTTCTGAAACACATTTTCCTCCTTTCATTCATAATTAAATCTACATAATTATTTGTCATTCCTCTCCACAAGATAAGACCACCTTCAAATCTATTACTGCAGGCTTTCCCTTTCTCCTAGTTTCACAAATTCAGTGCATTTTTCTGCCCTTTCATTTAATGCTCTTTACCATTTATTCCTCTTCACTCCAAGTTGTAATTTTCCATATGCTGTAGTTGCCCCCAGTATACAGCTGTTTTCCTATTTTTTCCTTTTGACGGGCAATAACAGAAGGAAGTTACGATCTATGTCTTGTTACAAAGTGATGAAATAAATTAAATTTAATATGTGACTTAGTGTAAAACCAGATTTTTCCAAAAGTTTACAACAGAGCTATTTCAAGTTCAGCTAACAGAGAGCTTTTAATACATAAAACCTCTCCTAAGAATAAAACAGCGTATTGTCTGAGATCCATCTATTGCAAGGAAAATGTGGATGTGGACATACACTCTGGGTCCCCAATGTGCCTATGGTCTCGCTCTTGGCATTCTTTAGATTTTGTTCATTTTGTTTTGTAAATTGGCCATGCCCCTATAACATCTATTTCGTGAAAATGATAAATCCTAAGTCCGAGTGCCTATAGGATACTCTCCAAACATGTCACTAATAGAGATAGAAAGAGATTAACTCTCATGACATTGAATGATCTGATTCATGCAGTTTTAAATTGTATTTGCAATATGAAAGCATTGGCTGATGCTGATTTAACTTCATTGATCTCAACTTTTTAGCATCCAAGTAAAAGATAATCACTTCTTGTTTAAAATATATCTGTACTCATTAGCAAGAATGTTATTCTGAGCCTATCATTTTCAGGATGCTTGCTTTGTATACCCTAAACTTTGCCCTGATTTTGTTTCCTGACTTTCTTCCTTGGTCATATGGGAAATGACTTTTCTGTCTCTGTTGCACCTAATACCTAGTGTTGTTACGCATTTATATCTCATATATATCGACTAGCTAATATTTATCTGCAGAATCAAAGTGTTTATACAGTGAGTAAGATGCCTGATGAGTTGATACTATTCCCCATTTTTGTATTGATATAGTCATTTCTAATATAAGATTTTTTATCACATTTCCTCATTTGTGTAGTTCGAAGGCAGTTGTCCATTATAAAATGTACTGGGGATTGCTGACAGATTATGACATAAAGCACATTGAAAAATGAGTTACGTATGTTCCTCTGATGCGGTGGATGATGTTATTAAGTCACTGGCAGAAAACATACAGTACCACCAGACTCTTTGGTGTATTTGCGGCAAAAGACTAATGTAGTTAGTTATCCGTTAGTAGGTGAGGGAATTTGATTTTGTAATATTGGATTATCCAATTAAAGGCAAAGTAGAAGATTCTGGCTTAAGACAGCAAAGCCAAGAGTTTGACAAACTTTCAAAATGTAATATAATCTAAATATATGAAATATCACAGCAGGTAGCAGCATCTACCTGACCCTATTGTAACAGTGTGGGGGTCCCTAGTAGATCAATTTTTTTTCAAAGGGAGCCTTTGTTTGATACAACTGGACACAATTCTATATTTTAGAAATAGCAATTTTATTAATAATGCACTTATATATTTTATTTTATATGTTTTATTTTATTAATAATGCACTTATACCTTAGTGCAGTAAAGGCATAGAATGAAACTGCAATTGATACAATATTTTTACAATAAATCATAACATAAATAAGGAACCTCTACACTGAAACAGCCATGACGTATAAGATGATTAACCTCTTGACATTCAAAGTGACAAATAAGAATTTGTTTATCTGACAGCAACTTCACAAGAGCCAATTTAAAAGAAGTCATTTAAGACTTTTTTAAAACTTTAAGCATTGTAATCAAATTCTATTTCTGACAGGAATCAGAATTTGCAGAGACTAAGTATAAAAGTGGCTAGTGTAGTATGCAGTGGACTCAAATGACTCTGGCATGATTCTGGGACAAATGCACAGGCACCACCAGCACAAGTACCACCAGCAGGGCTTTCAAATAAGCGGTGTATATATATGCAGGGCACAATGGGTCAACACCAATGTATCTTTCTTACAGTCCCAATTTAACAATTGCAGTTTTAAAAAGTAGGGGCAAAATAAGAAAATCCAGAATAGAAGTATTCAGGACATGAAGCAAAGAATGGAACAAAGTCTTATTACCCAGCTGACACATAATTCAAGGGTGACACAACCAGGAGATAAACCAAGAGCTTGGTTCTTTTAATAATGAGAAATCACTGGATTTTGCAGTGATTCGTTCATTCTGTAGAAGTAACAGGATTTTACACTTTTCCCAATTGTTTTACCAATCCACATGGAAAATGATGGATAATGGTTTCTTTCTGTGCTAGTTCAGGATATTGGGAGAAGGCACTGTATTACAATGATTCTCTTCCTTTCTCCATGGCTAGTTCCAATTGGTGTTAGGTTGGACTGAGGTTAAGCCCAAGCCCCCTGCTTTGAGGGGTACATCAGTGCTCTAATCTCTCCTGGACCCTATTAAACATCTTTAGGAAACCAGAGTGAGGTTATCAATTGCACTGAGTGCAGCATCAATGTGCTGATGGTATGCTTAAAGAAGCATATACATCTACATCTTGGGCTGACCAAGCAATGGCTGAGAATCTGAATGGGGGACATTACGCTTTGACTCAAGCACAGGAAGACTGAGTAGCTGTGATTTTTAAGGTCCCCAGGTTCTAAAGATTTTCTGTCTCCAGTTCTGTCTGGGGATACAATCTTGGATACACCACTCTTGCTCAAAGAGCAATGGTAGTTGTGGCTAGGGAGGCCTTTGTACAAGCTCATATTGTGTACCAACTGTGCCCGTTCTTGGAGATCTTGCTCATGGGGACTCATGTCTTTGTCACCTCTTATTTGGATTACTGTAATGTGCTATATACAGTAATGTGAAAAAGAAAGGACACCCCTTTGAGTTCTATGGTTTTACGTATCAGGACATATTAAAATCATCTGGACCTAAGCTGTTCTTAAAAGTAGGTAAATGCAACCTCAGAGGAACAACAACACATGACATATTATCCCATGTCATCATTTATTTTACAAAAAGAAATCTAAAATGGAGAAGCCATGTGTGAAAAACTAAGTACACCCTAACTGCTTCCATAGATACGAAGAATTGGAATAGCAGCCAGGTGCTGCTGATCAGGTGCCCTTGATCAATTGATCATCAGCAAGTATTGATCATCAGCAAGTACATTTTACTGCCTCTATAAAAGCCCAAGTTTGAGGAGTTTGCTGTCTCCAGCACTGAGGTGTGTCAAATGCCAAAGAGTAAAGACATCAGCAATGATCTTAAAGAAGCAATTGTTGCTGCCCATCAATCTTGGAAGGATTATAAAGCCATTTCCAAACAATTTAAAATACATCATTCTACAGTGAGGAAGATTTTCACAAGTGGAAAACATTCAAGACAGTTGCCAGTTTTCCCAGGAATGAACATCCCAGAAAATTCACCCCAAGGTCAGACCATGCAATACTTGGATGGAGAGAATATGCAAAAAATCCAAGAATTACATCTCAGAGTCTACAGGCCTTAGTTAGCATGTGAAATGTTAAAGTTCATGATCGTACAATTAGAAAAAGACTGAACAAGTATTGTTTGTTTGGAAGACTTGCCAGGAGAAAGCCTCTTCTCTCTAAAAATAACGTGGCAACATGGCTTAGATTTGCAAGGTTGCATCTGAACAAATTACAAGACTTCTAGAACATTGTCCTTTGGACAGACCAGACCAAAGTGGAGATGTTTGGCCATAATGCATAGTGCCACATTTGGTGAAAACCAAACAGCATATCCACCCAAACATCTTATACCAACCATCAATCATGGTAGTGGAGGGATGATGATTTGGGCTTGTTTTGCAGCCACAGGAGCTGAGCACCTTGCAGTCATTGAATTGACCATGAACTCCTCTGTATACCAAGGTATTCTAGAGTCAAATGTGAGGCTATCTGTCTGACAGCTGAATCTTGGCCAACGTTGGGTCATGCAACAGGACAATGATTCCAAGCACATAGCAAATCTACAACGGAATGGCTGAAAAGAGATAAGGTGTTGCAATGGCCCAGTCAAAGTCCAGACCTCAACCCGATTGAAATGCTGTAGTAGGACCTCAAGAGAGCTGTGCATAAACAAATGCCTACAAACCTCAATGAACTGAAGCAATGTTGTAAAGAAGAGTGGGCCAAAATTCCTCCACAACGATATAAGAGACTGATAAAGTCATACAGAAAATGACTGCTTCAAATTATTGCTGCTAAAGGTGGTTCTACAAGCTATTGAATCATAAGGTGTATTTAATTTTTCAAACATGGCTTCTCCATTTTAGCTTTCTTTATGTAAAATAAATGATGACATGGTATAATATGTAATGTATTGTTGTTCATCTGAAGTTGTATTTACCTACTTTTAAGAACTGCTAGGAACCAGATGATATTTACTATGTCCTGATACATAAAACCATAGAACTCAAAGAGGTGTACTTTCTTTTTCATACGACTGTATACTTTTAATGATATAAATTTATCATGGGATTATAATTACAGTGAAATTTTGTTATATTATATCTTTCTACAAAGACTCATTCGTTAGCCTAGTAAATATACTACAAATTTTCAGTGTGCCAAAATAGTTAAAATGATGAGGACACCTTAAAATTGGTTCCCAATAGACCTGACATGGAAAACTGAAGAAGACCAGAACAGAGTTTTCTTCACACTAAATCCCTTTATAATTTAAGGAAAATGCATCTAAAATTAGTTGCCTATCCCACGGTAGGCCATAACTAGCAGTACTTAGCATTTACAGATGAAAATAGAAATATAAAAACCATTATTTATGTACCTGTTGCTCCATTGTCAATAATAAGACTGCTAAGAATATATTCAGCCTTCAGTAATTTACCTAGAAACATTAAATATTTGTTATAATCAACTTGACAAGGCAATAATGCTTCATGAGTAAGTTTTTAATTGAAATGATCACCCAGGGTGAATACACACAACTGTATATAATATATACATATAATTACACATGTGCATGAAGTTTGTAGTATTAATTTCCCATTACACTAGAAATGAAAATGTTATAAACATATATCTAGGTTGCAGATATAATTTTTTGCTTCATTTGTCATAGCCAAGAAATCAGCAAAGTTTCCATTGTAGTCTGTTTGATGCTCTATCACTATATGTTGAATGTTTTGCTTTTTGGCTCTGCAGTCACAGTTCAGTGATGATATTTTGCCCCACTTATAGAAGGCATCTGCACATCTGCCAAGTTCAGTGCAAATTCGGTTCAATGATGTCCATATCGTACGGGATTGGTCGAATCCAGGTGGTTTTTCTAAAACACAGGGAAAGCTTTGACATTGTGGGGGGCAGTTTTCTATCCAATATTGTTTCCACATATTTTGATTGTTAAAATCATCTTCTACAAATACTTTAGCAGTAGAGATCTCAGTCTGTTTTGCTCCAGGCCGGCTACGTCATTCAGTACTGGCAGCTGGGGATTATCAATAATCTTCCAATATTCTTTCTGGAGGTGGTATATGACTTAAAAGGGGCAGCCAACAAATGGGGGTAGATCAAATTGTCTTGCTAACAATGTGCATTGATTTGTGCAGTTGTATATTGATCCTATTTGTATACAGGCTGTCAAGCCACACTGGGGCATAGTATTCTGCTGCTGAATTAACCAAGTGCAGATATTTGCAGCATGTATGTTGCTGAGCCCCAGCTAGTATTGCAAAATTTGTGCAGTTTGTTATTTCTACTTCTCAATTTAGCAGCATTCTTTATCAAGTGTTCTTTATAGGAGAGTGTCTTATCCAAAGTGACCCCAAGATATTTAGGATACACATTACGTTTGAGTTGATTTCCCTTAAACTGTACATTAAGGTCTCTTCCTGCTGATCTGTTGCAAACATGGAAGCAAGCTACTTGGGTTTTGGTTGTTTTCACCTGTAGCCTCTATTTATGAAAATATTTATCTAATATATCTAAATCGGAAGTAAGACCATCTTCATTTGGACCTTGTAAGGACAGTATAGTTATTTAGGGCCCACCTTAATTAGACTGTGACCAAGCAGCAGCTTTAGTTAGGTCTGGTGATATAGGTGGTTCTAAATTTCACCCAGTTAAAGTTGCAATTTGCTTATTTGGGAGTAAGCCCTTTTGAACACAATATATTAAACAACGAGAGGGCAAGTACAACCTTGAAGTGTTAGTTGTATGTGTGTGCATTTCGGCTCAGATACATCCAAACAAGTACTCTGTTCTATTTGAGGTTTTATGTTTGTGATATGTTATCTTGACTGTCACTGGATTTTAAAAATGAACAATGGAGAGCTATTTCTCTGTTTTGTTGACAAATCTTTTTCTCAGATTTGCCACGAGAATGGTAAAAAAACCTAATGTTCCCAATTGTATAATAAATCAAGTTATTGAAAAAAGACTATAATTTCATAATAGTTTACCAAACCACTGAAACAAAAACTAATTTTTTTAAATTTTCCCTTACAATAAGGAATATATTCTTTATGTTTGAAAAATATCACAATACCATTTATGTTGTGTTCTTTGCACAGAGTGAAGGAAAAAAGTTTCAGTCTCTATAAGACATTAATTGCATTATAGTATTTGTAAACATTTAGTATTTGCTTATAGTAGGTTAATTGCACTATAGTAACGTTCAGTATTTGCCTATAAGTAAAATAAGGGGTTATTTTTAATCCCTAAAATAAAGCTTAAACTACATACAGAAAATATTAGAACTATGTAATCATGTTCTAATTTTGGAACTCTTGTTTCAAAATACAGCAATTTACCTAACAGTATTTAAAACAGCAGGGAACAAGTGTATCTAAAAAGCGTTAGGAGACAGAAGCTATAATTAATATTTCCACGTTCTTTCACATTTTTTTCCTGTTTTCTTCCCCACTACAAACTTTATGTTGGTAAAGTGCATGGCATAAAGAAATGCCACTTTTGGAACGGGACAAAGTATCCTCTTGAAAGTCAAGTATCTTCTAATTGGAACTGGGCTAAGAAGACAGAGAAAGGTCAAGGGGCTGGAAGAAAGAATTCATTACCTGAATTCACAGATATCCGAGCCTGACTGATAACCAGCTGAGGAGCAATGGGTACTGTAGGCTCCAGCTGATGTAGCCGCTTGACAATTTGAAGAAGCTGGCTGGAACCATCAACCCAATATAAAAACCGGTCAACCAGAAATACTATTGCTGCTGCTGTCACGTAGTCTTTGCTGGCAATGGAAGTTTTTAAGTAAACCTGAAAAGAGGACCAAAAACATATGTGAGTAGGAATAAGCTGCCCAATGGAGCTGTTTGTAGAGGACCATCTAGAAAGTACACCATTCACCAAGAGAGGAGGAGGGTACAGTAGCAAACTGTAACATTTGTTCACTTATTTCCATGGAAAATGCTTATGCTTCCTTTGGGCTGCAGAAACTCTCAAGGCAAAGGGAGGAAATACAGCATCCAATGCAGAAGAAGAGTCAAAAAAGTGGAAAGGACTTAAAAGAGATTTTACAAATTATATTGGGCAATATACATACTTTCTATATGGCAGTCTATTATTTTACCTTACATCCAATGACATTCTTGATTTTTTTTCCTATTCACTTAGCTTCTGAAGCTAAGTTGTTCTGAGAAACTTGCTCACATAGACAAATGTATAGGCTATACTAAACCATAATTGGTGTAGTTTATTAAGCCACTGTTGCTGGGTTCACAGATAATGCATATCAGAGGCTGAATTCACACTATAGGCTAAGATTAAGCCACATTTGCTTAAACATGTGAACCTAAATATTAAGTTAGCCTAGAATTAAGCCTATTAACTAAAAGAGTTAAGCCTGGTTCTCATTAAAATCAATGGGACTTAAATTATGGACAATGTATCCTACAGATTTTAATGAGAACCCATTAAGTTAAACCCAAAAGCAATATACATTCAACTAAATCAGTATCTGTTTAGTTAAGTAACTTTAACAGACAGATCGATATATATCCTTCATTTTGAACCCATGCTCATTCCATCCTTATTCTCCTATTATTTATATAGAACAATTTCCTCAGATTTGTATCCATGCATGTCTGCAAGGAGCATCAGTATTTTTGGGCTTCAAGAAAGAAATGCCTAAAGGAATGCAAATTCAGGACAATCTTCTGAAATTACAGGTATTCTTTGCTTAAGGATCAGTTACTTAGCAACTGGTCAAAGTTAAGATGGACATTTCCAGAGCTACTTTCAATCTGATTTGGAAGTTCTGACAGCTGGGACCCCACTGCGGTCACGTGATCACATTTTGGGCGTTTGGCAACTGGCTTGCATTTATGGTCATTTGTAATATCCTACAGTCATGTGATGGCAATTTTCAGCATTTTTTGCCAGTTTCTGGCAAAAAACACCCATTGGGGAAAAGAGATTCACTTGACATCCACCACACACACACACACAAAAGTAAAATCAGGTGGTCACATGATGATCTGCTTAATAACCACCTGACTTGTAACTGTAATTCCAGGCTCAATTATAATCCTAAATCTAGGACTACATATACTGGGCAAGCCTTAGATTGAAAGAGCCCTAGATGGAGCTTTCATGTCTAGTTCAGAACATTTCATCTGTAGAAAAGGCCTCAATGATTTGAATGACTACTGGTTGTGTTAGTGGGCCTTCAGATAAAACTTTAGTTAGGAACAGTTCAAAGGAATAGGTCCCTGCAGGCAGCATCTCTTACCCAAACTTACCTGAGCTTAGAAGCTAAACTGGATTAGACTTGGTTATTACAACATGAAGTTTGGCTGCCTGAAAATTTTACAACAAAAGATCTAAGAAAGAAAAAATATCACAAGGATGGACCAATAAATGAATTAAAATATATGAAAATGAGTGATAAAAATTGTGTCTTAGATTTGGGGCTGCTTTTGTTAGTATATCAGGAAAGAACAATTGCATATGATTTATTTTTAAGCCCTTAATTTACTTTGGAAATTTGTACTTTTTACAACTGTTTCATAAAGGAAAAGTATACAAATAAGTAATAGTTTTTAAAATGTTTTTGCTTAATTTTTTTAATAAAACAAGGGGAAACTGAATATAACAATTAAAAAAGAAATGCTAGCAGAAACTTAAACAAGGACTCACTTCAAAAATGCCATTCAGAAATTTGAAAGACTTGAAACTTCCTGACTGTCCTCTGCTTCTTATTGTACTATCTTCCCTAAGGATTTAATTAATCACTACAAGAAATGATAGAGATAGAACATCCCTTGGCCCACATTATCAAGGGATGTCCAGCTAGTCAGTCTGAAGAAAGCAGCATCATACTGCAGGCCCTACTTCTTTCCCATGTGTACTGTGATAATTGCAGCAAGAGTGGTGGATCTTACAAGGTGTCAGTGTGATATTGCTTTTGTCCTTTTGACAACAGGATCCAGAGCAGTGGACAGCTATCTCTTCACTAAGTACAAGAACACTATCTTACAGTCATGAGGATTTTACCACGTTTCTTCTCCTTATAAAGACATTTTGAAAGCAAAGTCCCTTTCAGGATTAAATTTCAATTAACAGGAAGGCAGAGTATATGTTTACTCACAGGATCAGGGTGTCAATTACTTTGAAGTGCTCTTCAGATGATTCAGGCAATAAAAAACCAAATTCTTTCTGAGAATACTTTTTTAAAAAAATAAAAGATGGCATTTGAAAAGGATTCTACTTCCCTCTCACTGTGGGAGGAATCCCTATCTTGAAGCACCTATAAATGATGCTGCCTAGGTATAAATTCTTCACAGTGCTTTAGTACCTACCATATGTATAAGCGTTGTCTTCATTGCCTAATATATCTTTCCCATTTGCTTCTTCCCTTCCTTTAAGAAACTGAAACACAAAAGCATGGGAGAGAGTGACCTGCCAAACAAAAGAGCCTTTGAGCTCCTAGGAAAAGGAGATGTGAAGAAGGGTAGGAGGAATCCAAGTGGCCCTATTATTTCCACTTGCACTAATTAGACATTTTTCTGTCAGCTATTGAGCACCGCTGAGAGGCCAAACTCACTGAATTCATTTCTAAAGTGTTTACAGAAGTTTGCATCTGTTTGTGTCTCTTCAGGAGGAAAATAAGCACTTCAATAGCATTGTGAAAAAATCTAAACCAAGTTTCCCTATTCTGGAAGGCTGGGCAGCTGCATAATTCAACTCTCTGCTTTAATGCTGAACCCTCTTGTATCCCTCTTCAAAATCAAGTTGACATAAAATAGGAAAAGTCAAGACAGGGGAAGAATATTGCCTATTTCTTTCTTTCCCATAAGATAAGGTGGCACTTCACTCTGATAAATTCAGTTTAGTACCAATTGCTGATATTATAAAATGGTTTTCCCATCTTTCTTGACAATATGAGAAAAAAATGTTTGACAATTTCCTTGCCCATCAAATCATACAACAGCCCTTAGTTCACAAGAACAGCATAAAACAGATACAAGATCTCTTTCCCTGAAAAAGATTTAAACATTATTAAACAAATATTAAGGCAAATGCTGGGGACAAATCTGTATTAATTGAAGAGTGTAAGAATGATTTCACACCTAAAGCTTAGATAATGCAACCATTTCTTCCTCAAGATAATTTGCAGAGATCTAATAAAATTATTTCTCACAGGGCAAGACACTAAATTTTGTCCAATTCAATTTTATTAGTCTCAAAACCTATATGTTTGGTCTGCCATAAAGTTGGCAACATTTCTTGAAGAAACTGTGTGCTTCAGTAATTATCCTCATTTGACAGATCAAAGCTTCTCTTTTTTTGTGGCATTACAGAAGCAACTATGATGGTACCATAGTTCAAATGTTCCTATTCCCACCAAACAAGAAGCTATAACAAGACTTGAGTTCACCATGATGAGACTTATGAAGGAACTTAAAGCTTCCCTTTTAAATAATCTCAGTTTTGGCTACATCTGGACAATAAAATGTAATTGTATTTAATTATGTTTAGGAAAAAACAACCCATCTTTGTAAACTATTTTTTCACTTTGTCTAAAGTAAAAGGTATAGGTTTCCCCTTTCAGTCATGTCCAACTCTAGGGGTGGTGCCCATCTCCGTTTTATAACTGAAGACACTTCTGTGGTCATGTGACTGGCATGACTACATGCCAAGATGCATGGAGTGCTGTGACTTTCCCCACCAAAGGTGGTACCTATTTAACTACTTGTATTTTTACATGCTTTCGAACTGCTAGATTGGCAGGAGCTGAGGTGAATAACGGGAGCCCACCCCGTTACATGGTACCTGGATCTTGAACTTGGGCTGCCGAACTTCCAGCCAACAAGCCCAGCATCTGCTAAAACTAGCCTCAATAGAGTTTGGAAATCATAACAAAATCATAACTGAAAGAAAAGCAATTTCTTGTGTTGCAATTAAATAATGCCTGTGTATAAGGATACTGATAGAAAAAGGTGAACAATACGCTAATCAATTGGAAATGCATTTTATATTCTTATACATTATATCACATAAATGATTTATAAAGTTTCCTCCACATATATATAATGTGTAAACTAGGAATAGCTGGTTTCTATATAATTTTCACATGGAATTATTATGGATGATTTTTGAAATCCATCATGCAATAATCTATTACAGATTTCTCAAATTACACATTAAGATAGTTATCTCATAAGTCAGGCTCAACTCTTAGAGATTATATGTGCACATTCATACAATTTTCTTTGCAGTTGAACAGAAATGGATTCTTATTCTCTCCTTCCATGATTGTTCAAGTTCCCATCTAGTTCAGTTGATATTTCTCATAGTCCCACATATAAATCAGGTCTGACTCTGCTTAGCTGTATCAAGTTCAGGCAGGTGCTGCCACCTGCTGTGGCAAAATAAGTTGTACTGTTAACAATGCCCAACTATTTTATAGTTGTTCTTAAGTCTCCTACAATGGGCATCATCTAGAGCATATTGTTGAATTTGAATTCCCCCATTCACTATATAATCTCAGTATTCTTTTGCTATTTTTGAAGATAAAATATATTTTTGATCTTGCCATCAATTTTGTTTCCAATACCATGCATATGTCCCACATCCCCATGGAAAAACTGACTGGTACATAAAGATGCATATAACTCCACCAAATTTGATTGAATTTCAAATAAACCAAAATTGTAATATTTATGTCAAAATATAATGTAACAATAATTGATTCAGTGAATGAGAAGAACAGCCCAACCTAAAAAAATAAAATGTAAAGATGGTGGATGGGAAAAAGAAGTTTTAATATTCATCATGGTAAAGAGAGGAATAAATATGCACTCTTCTTGAACATCCGTTTTCATAGCGCCCAATGTGTATTTGTAATAGGATTTAGGACACAAAGGGAATTTTATGGCTGGAAAACTGAAGAGGGTACAGATGGAATTAGATTTGCAGAAGATTTCTGTATGTTAACTAAAATGTTTGCATCTGGATATGTGTGTATTTTGGGAATGAAAAATTCTTTTCCCAGAAAGCTCAGAGGATGAATGTGCTGTTCTTAAATTCCATATGTTAGTTGTTTAAATCTGCCCAGGTTTATGGGTTTCATGATTTTATTTTTAGCCTCGAGACCAATGCTATAACATCAGGCATAGAAAACCTTCTACTACTTCAGACACATCTGCTCTAGCAATTATTACCAATATTGCAGTTACAAAATTACTTGTCTATAATACATTAATGAAGATAATATAAACAGAAGATAATAGAGGAATTTAAATGAGCAAGAATTAAATTCCTTCAAAAATATGTTTATTTCTTCCTTGCCTTCCCACCCTCCTTGTCTTAAATATTGGCAATGCAATTCCATTTTCTTGACTTTTCCACTAAGATTGCCACCATTTTATCATCACAAAAACCTGGAAGTCAGGTCAAGTTAAGAAAGTAAATAAGTGGCCCACAATCATCCAAGTATTTTGCATAAGGATTTCCATTTAACATCCAAAATTCAAGGTATTTATCTTACACTTAGGGCTATCAGATCCTGGCTGCAAAAATCTAGATGAACACTAGATTGCAGCAAGATGTTGGAATTATCTATATCTCTTTGTTGCCCTCTAATTATTACCTAGATCAATGTTTCTTATCCTGGTCAACTTAAGATATGTGAACTTCAACCTCCCGAATTCCTCAGGTGCTGGCTAGGAAATTATGGAAGGTGAAGTCCACATATCTTAAAGCTGATCAGGCTGAGAAACACTAGTCTAGATTTTTGCAGCTGGGATGTGATAGTCCTTTCTCACAGACTTTGTGGCTTTACCTTATAAAATAAGAAGACTGAAAGTCTTGTTCAACTCTGTATGCCATAAGAAAATCTCTTTAGCAGAATCTAGATTTCACCGAATGAAATGAATGTAATATTTTCCACAGTGAGAATAAAGAAGACAGTTGGGGGGCTAGGGAAAACTCAACCTGTTTTCTGTAATGTAAGAAAGAGAGATACAGCTGTGAACTATAGAATGGACCTACGTCCTGGAGCCTAATCTGCTTCCCCTCTTCTGCTTGAACCACTCGTTCTGTTACATTCTAATTTGCTTTTTATCCTGTTTATGTGATACTTTTGTGTTGCAGTTACTCAGTTCTTCTTCTGCCAAGTCCCTCTTTTCTTAGGGGCTTATCTGTCTTATCTATTTCCAGAAATTAAGCAACGGAACCAACCAATGATCCTGTATATCATAACGGCAGTACTAATACCCAGCTGGTTTCTGCATTATTGTTCTGTGAGTCATGCTTTGTCATTCTTAATGAATATGTGAAACCACAAACATTCTTCTAGAGTGTCACCAGAATTTTAGTTTCAGATGCGTGTAGATTTAACTACAATTCATGTATCCTAGTTGTGTAAAGAATGATGCTGTTTTTAATAGATTTTTGGCAACTCTAGCTTGTTTAAGATGTGAACACCAGTTCTTGATTAGAAACAGGAACTAGAATCAATACTTGGCTATTGGATATCTAGATTCTCAAACTGAGCATCAGTGAAGCTTCTTTTGGCCTATGCTTTGGAGCACAGAGAGTTGCCTTCACTTTGTGACTTTTTTTTAAACTTTAGTACCCAGACAAGGTATAGCATAGGGTTTAGATATTATACTTAGATCAGAAAGATCAGGTTCAAAATCTCCCAAACTATAGAAATTCATTGGGCAACATGGGGCAGTTACTAGCTTTACAATAGAATTGTTATATGAAAAAATTGAAGAGATCATATTTACACAACTTTGAGATCCTAGAAGAAAGGCAGCATATAAACCTTAAATAAATAAAAACAGCTTGCATAATTTTAATAATGATTATGCTAACCCTATTGGATATTATCTCGAGTTGGAGAAAAAGGCAAAAAATATGAAAAAAGTTCAAAAATAACAATTGAAATAAATAATTGTAATAAATGCTAAAGAAACTCGAAGTTGGCAGTTAAAATTCAAAATGTTTGGGCTTTTTTGAATGACTATAATGACATTAAAAGTCTCCCATAATTTCTGCATTTTATTTTGAATTTAAGTTTAGTGAATCAATTAAACATTTATCCGATATCTTAATCTGAATTTATACTGAAAATAATGAGAATTACTTCTGAACCACTGAAAAAAATTATGAAAAATTGTGCTAACAGTTACCATATCTTTTTTCATTTCAAATTCCTTAAAAGAAGAAATATTGCAGGGTACAAGTTTCATTCCACCAATTTTTTACAATTTTAAGATTGGTAAAACCAACGATTCTGGGATTCTCCCCCTTCTCTGCCACCAGTGTCTTTCTCATTCTGCTCATTTTGTACAATAGGATTCTGCAGCCAATGCCAAGCTGAACTGTTTAAAAGGCTGATGTAAGCAGTCCTGATTGCTTTGCATACTCAACCAAGCAATGGTCTGCAAACAAAGCTTTGCTTGTAACAATGCAAGACTAAGTCAAATTTTCAGACAGGAGACCCAAGGGCTCTCACAGAGATACTTTGAGATCAGGGAAGCTACTCAAGAAATAAGATGCTGCATGCTGTGAATAAGGACTACAAAATCTGGCCTTCCAGAATAATAAACACTTCATTCAAGGATCCCAGAGCATTTACAAACACTGGTTCATTCTGGTGGAGAGCTTATTCTAAACTCACCACTTTAGAATAAACCCAGATATAATGTATTAACTGTTTTTCCCAACAATACCAACAAAAGCTTATTTGTGTTTCTGGGAAAATTAAAATAATTTCTCATATGAATCATATGAAAATAATAAATAATTTCATTTTTTTGCTATCAAGATGTATTTTTTTTAATAAATAAAACTCAGTTGAAAATCTGATAATGGTTTGATTATTTAAAAGCAAGAGGGAAAAAAGCCATGCAGGAAAGGAAAAAGCCTTTTTTGACTAATACTAATAATATGGGTCAAAATGTCAGTCAAAGTACGATTAAAAAGAAAACAAAAAGAAGTGTCTCTTTTCTCCTGCAGTACAATGGTGCTGGAATATAAATTACCAATGAAACTGAAATAATACTTCAAAGCCCACAGGGAAAGTAACACAATATTTGGGAATTACTTTATATGGTATGCTGAAACCATGAAAATGATGGTAACCCACAAACTTTGGGACACTTGGATGAATAGTTTAAAACTAGCATGAGATGGGACCAAGGAACCTATAGTCTATAACCCCAAGATCTGCTTTGTTTTACTGGGGCAGCTGCAGTTATCAACAGATGTTTCAACAATAAATAATTGGTATCATCCCAGAAACAGTTCATCTACCTGGGGTGAGAATATAATGTGTGCAAACATGGCTTTGCTATTACAGCCACATTAATCTCTTATCTATCGAGGTTTCTCAGGGAGTTTACTGCAGGTGTTTTTCCTGGGTGGGAGCAGACAAATGCTTTTGAGTCTGGGGGCTTTGAGGGCATTGTCAAAGGGTCAGCCTCCACCATAAATTTCTGTCTAAGGCCACACACCAGAAAGGAAAAGAAAAGTAAAAAAAGAAAAAGAAAAGACTGTGGGTGGGGGTGGGGGAGAGAGAGAAGTGGTAGAAAATAGCCAAAACAAATTCAGAATCACAATAAAACTCCACTTAGTGCCAGGAATTTGTAAAACAGCAACAGAGCCCTCCTCCTTTGTCAAGGCATGGAAGTTACATCATGCAAGGTAAATCCATTTGCTTATGGAGAGGGAAAGAAGAATGTCTTGGTATTGATTCAATAAAACTGTTATAACTCTCAGTCAAGCACTGCATGATTCAACATTCAGTATTCTATCTGAACCACTTACATTTAGCAAATTTTGCTGAGTTAATGGCCCATAATCCCTTGGATAAAGCTTGGAAATAAATATCCATGCAAATATTTTAGCTGAATACAGCAGGAAGTGGACAACTTTTTTGTCAAAACATGCTGCCAATAAGATCTTGCGTCCCTTGAATGGGAAGGGTACAAATAAAAGATTCTGGAATCTAACAGGAACATGCCAAATAGGAATATTTTATCTCTATGCATTTTCCTAAAAATGTAGAAAATGCACAAATAAACTTCAAGTGGAATTGTTTTCTTAGAGAATTGCTCTAAGAAATTTGCTATGCCTGATGAATTTTGGATATTAGGACTGTTCAAGAGATTCAGATTCAAAAGGCAAAGCATGGTTTGGATCATGAATGGGTGTACATGAAACATTTGTTGAAATACTTTAAAGCGACTGACTCTTTGTTTGGGCTTGTGTGGCTGCCCATCATGGCTGTTGTGCAATTGCAGGAAAAGATGTTTAAGGAGTTCCTGACAGGTGCTACATTGCAGACTCACAGGACTTTATGTTACATCCTGTTCTTTGAATAGATTTGATTTTAGATGGTTCCTCTACAAGAAGAAGCTTAATTAATGCTGTTGAAACTGACAGTTTGAGGAAAGTGGAAGAAGAAAGAGATTAACACTTTCACAGGATATTTTAGTCTTCCTTCTTTTGTAATGATAGTATGCTAAAATCAGATCCTCAGGCCCATCATCAAACTGTGATGATGTGATAGGATTCCTGAGAGGGGCTGCATTCCAGTGGACTAAGAGACAGCAAAATTTAGATAATTTGGTTACTCCTCCCTAAAACTTCCCAGGGTATTTTTAATGATGCAATTGTTGCTTTAGTTTGGAAAACAATAAAGGAAAGTTGTATTAGAAAAGAAATGAATCAAACAAAAGTAATCTCCATTCTACAGTTTTAACAGATGCTTCAAGGTTATAAGAATTTCTCCTTCTACCTGCCTAAACTTCTGACCTTGATGTATAATCTGACAATCCTCACAGGGGTTGCCTTCCTTCATTTGGTAATGTGTAATGAGTCTAGGCTGTTCCCCTTCTTCACATAAGGATCATGTCTTGTTTTCCTTACAAGAAACTGCTTAGAAGTATCTATGTGTATCCTTCTTGGGTTTGGGGGCTTGACAGATGAAGGCATACCAGTGAATACCAGAGATATCAAACCTCAATGACTCTTCATTTTGACAGAGCAAACTAGCACCCATACGTCGACTAATGGGCATCTGTGAATGAACAAGGCTTCCAAGAAGCCTTGATCTGAAAATGACCATAACAACATATTCTCAGAATTTAAAATGTGTTCATCAGCCATCAAACTGTATGTGCTACAACTGTTTTTCCCTTGGAATAATAATCTCTTGGCATATCAAGAGGAAATGCGAGGAACAATTTTTGGAAATAAAAGAACCCAAAGTGGTAAAGAATTAAAATGCAAACAAATAAAATAAAAATGCATGATTGTAATGTAAAATAATATAATTCAGAACATAATAGTCTATGAAATGCAAAACTCTTCTGGAACTTGAAGAGGAGAGTGAAAAGTATTCAATTTACTTTGTTATGAGAAGCAACTGATAACTGCCTTTCCAAATCAAGATGCATATACCCAAGATGGACCAAATTACTTCAGCACCTAAGAAAAAGAAATCCCACAAATAGACTGGGATTAAAAATACAATTATAATAAAATAGTATACAGCTACCCATTACCTAGTAACTTTGAGAATGAAGAAAGTCTCTAAATAAAATGTTTTCAAAATAGAAATCCCCTTGTCAAAATGAAAACCTTAATGTAACAATAAAATCCCTTTGCTGATCTCATCCTAACATAGATCTAGGCAAGCCTACTAATGTCAATCTTCATCTAACATGTAAAATTTAGAATGAAATTCTTTATGTCAAGGGGAAACAAAACTGGCAGAAATGTGTTAGTAATTGCCATGATTAACTATAATGGAATTTTTATTTCAGAAGAGATTTACCCACATGCTATTTGTTTTAATAATTAAAATCACAATGGCACGTATTTGATTATTTTATTCACCCCATCTTGTGGGCTGCACGTGGCTATCCTGTTCTTTATTGTGCAAACAGATAAAAGATTTGTGTTTTTCATTTGCATACTCCAAAATATACCTGATGCACTTGAGTCAGTGGCTTCTTTCATCATTTCATCCTGCTGGAAATCCCCTTGAGCATGACTCTGTGCTTACATGAAAATGCATACTAAATTACAGATCAGGTTACATATCTTGCAATATGTGAACAACATCAAACCATTGACCCCATATCTTCTGATGGCAACAGGAATCAATTTAACCATTGACTTGAATAGAAGCAGGCTAGCAACTGTCATGGAATAGAAGCAACAGTGAAAAATGGGAGTGGGGTGGGTCACCTGTGTAACAAGAAAGCTACCATCTGTTGGGTCACTGTAAATTTAAGAGCTAGGGCAGGTTTCAAGGACAGGTGTCTTTGGTGTCATACCAGTAACTCATGCAGCCTTGCATTGATCATATCTTGCAAATTTGTTTTGTCTTCGAGGTCTATGGCTTGTTTGTATTGCCACCTTTCTGGCACAAAGGGCCACTTCATTTCCTTGGCCTCTTCGATGAGGGTCCTCAAATCCTCAGGGAGTGAAGCTGAAAGGGTCAAAGGGCAGGTAAGTGAGTCAGCCACAAAGGTTACAAGGTGATACCTTTCTTGCTGAAAGCATTCCCTTCCCCAGATTGCTTCTAAGGAACTACAAACTGCCACTTCTTCCAGCAACAGACCAACAGGGAGAGGGGCTACCTGTCATCAGGTGACCTCTCATCCTCTGCCCTGCAGCTAAACTGGAGCTGTCTGCCATTAAAGGAAGAAATTTAGCAGGAAGAGAAATATCGGATTGTTTCATGAGTATGAGCAAGGTGCTTAAATTGAAAAGGAATGGAGAATATAAGATGTTCACAGAAAACTCACGAAGTTGGATATAGTTTAAATGCAACAAATTCATAGTTTCATTGTTTTCTCTTTCAATATTAGGGATACAGAATCAGTATGGACCATTTCATTGATAGACTTATACCCTATCTCTTCTCAGAGGTCTAAGGTAGCTTATATAGATCTCTGTTTATTTTATCTGTATAAAATAATTCTGTGAGGTAGGTTAGGCTGATTCAAAATCATCCAGTAGTTTTCTATGGCTGAAGGTCTTTGTTCAAGTTTTTGAATCATTACATCACACTGATTCTCAACAAAATTGTTAACTAGGTTTGTCATTTTGCATCCTAAGCTAAGAAGCTCAGACAAGCATTTTAGCATCATAATGGGTTCAATCCAGATTTGAACACTCTTGCTCTATATGCAACAATTTTATCTTCTATCCTACTGCCTTTATAAAGCTCTTTAAAAGAAATAGGGACATATTGGGAATATTATCAAAAATTACCATTTCAGCAAATTCCCTTGGTACAAAGCAGCTTTTCATGGGTCACTGTTCTGATATTAGACTCAGGTAAGAGATAAATCTGCAACTATTATATATGATGGTTAATTAGAATTTCAAGCACAGCCAGTGATGTATAGTAGTAAAGACACTGAACTAGGATTGGGGAAATCCAGCTTTAGGTGTATCGTCAACCATGGATGTTACTTCTTAATCAATGAATCAGATTTTTTAAAAATCTTCACTGGAATTCTTGGTTGACCAAATCAACTTATGCACTGAGAAAATATGAAAAGTGTATGAAAAAGTAATAGAAAAAACAAACATGGGAGATAAGAAAGCAAGACAAGACAAAGAAAATCATGTATTTATGAAAAATATTCATAATTGTATTTATTATAATTTGAATATGCCCAGTAATAAGCATTGTATTTAATTTCAACAATTAGTGCTCTGGACAGTTGATAACAATTATTTAATGGTTCAGGGACTTACAAACTGAAAAGATTTCTTTCCAATCATCTTTTCCTCTCTTCTCCCTTTCATCTCCCAAATTCAGCCTCATCTGAGCATCATAGAAAACAATGACAACAGCTCTTTGTTCTGAATTCACAAACCACCAGAATAAAATCTGCTGCACCATTGCTATTATCTTTGAAACATGGTCACCAAATTAATCAGTTGCCAAAATGCAATTTACAATTTTGTG
Organism: Acrochordus granulatus; assembly: GCA_032468055.1. NCBI lineage: Eukaryota > Metazoa > Chordata > Lepidosauria > Squamata > Acrochordidae > Acrochordus > Acrochordus granulatus. The sequence goes on along the minus strand of JANHZU010005060.1, from coordinate 22,182 downwards.
ATATAAATTCTGCTTCTTAACTACCTGTTTGTGACATTTCAAAGCAAGAAGTACTAAAGGGCAGAGCCTGCATTGTGATGTCATGGTGCATGTTTTAACACTATACTTAGAAATACAATAGGCCACGACCCCATTAATTGCATTTTAAGTCTAGTATTTCTACAATGTCAACCACTAAATAATCTAAAGCAATAATCTTTGTCACACTGTGACATTATCAGATGCTCATTTCACTGGTTCAGACAGATTTTTCCACTTATCTCAGCTGAGGCTAATCGATCCTAGCATGCTCCTGATTCTCAGATCCTTTACTTCCTGAAGCAGTTCACCTGGAGGGGCTGTCTAATGAAGTGATTATGAAAGCATTGATGTAGCATATCTGGAACTAAAGTGATTGCTGACCAAGCTCTGCACCATTTTGCAGGGAGGGAAGCAGAAAAGAAGCCACCTGATTAGAAGTTGCACAGTCCATCTGAACAGAAATAGCAAGCTGAGAGGAAATAGTAACAAGGAAACAAAGGTAGATGAAAAGATATAAGCCTGCTGTCATATAAACTATATTCTTGAACGAATGTGTACTCTAAGGAACTGTAATCAAAGCTTAACATCGGAAATCACACACTTTAGTTCAAGAGGCAGTCTACCCTCCTCACAAGATGCCACCCACAGCACTTCTAAAAATAATCACCAAAGGAAAAAATATTAAATATAGGTAGTCCTCAACTTACAACTATCATTTAGTGACTATTCAAAGTTACAATGGTGCTGAAAAAAGTGACTTACAACCAGTCCTTGCACCATGACCATTGCAGCATCCCCACGGTCACATGATCAAAAGTCAGTGCTTGGCATTATGACAGTACTGGGGTCACATGATCACCATTTGCAACCTTCCTGGCTGGTTTCTGACAACTAAAATCCATGGGGAAAGCTAGATTTGCTTAATGACTGCATGATTCACTTAAAAACTGCAGTGATTTACTTAACAATCATGGCAAAAAATGTAAAATTGGGCACAATTCACTTAACACTGCCTTGCTTAGCAATGGAAATTCTGAATCCCAATTGTGGTCATATGTCGAGGATTACCTGTAAGGGGGAGCAATCATGTTAAAATAATGTATTAAGTTCAAATTAAATTATCGTGGCTGAATCATTTCAAAGTAGCAAGTAATAGTGAAGCACCAAACTAAATGGGAAGAAATCTCTGATTTGCCTGCCAGAAAAGGAATTCAGTTGTTGCAGAGATTATAATTGTTTGGAGTCTTTTAATGAATAAGAAAGCAAACATAATTCCGATTTCTTGTTTGATATTAAATGACAAATAGAGAAATATTCTACTGCAGGGTACGTTGAAGGGTATGGTGGCAGACAATATGGTAAAAAACTTGAATAATCACTTTGTAATCTAACGTAAAATCCCAGCATTGTTAGTTATATGACATAATGCATGGAATTTGGAAAACCTTCTTCTAAGTACCAATCACTTTCACGTTTCTCTGCCTTATTTTCATTGAATTCTAGGGGACTAATATTTGACCAAGAGTTCATAAGTTTGCTGTGTAAAATAGTTTAATGTTTCTTCTAACACAATGAGATAGCTTTATCGGGAATAATATATTCCAAAAGACTAAAAATGCTAGCTTTCTATAAAAAGGAAAAAGCAATAGAATTTTGTCATATTTTTACGACTGACAAACTGATTGTATCATGAACTCTCTTAGGGAAAGTCTTCATCATATGGCACATTATATTAATCTTGTAATATAAATAGAAATTGTGTTTATATTTGTGTGTGTATGTAGGTATATACATAATACACATTCTTAGCAGTCATGAGTCTTTGTTCAAAGTATGAAAATACCAGGGAATGTTTTTCTATAAAAGCAACGTGCTCTTATTTTATTTTCAACATGACTTATGTAACGAAAAAGCAATTAAAGAATTCCAACTTAGGGAAATTTGTCAAACACGTTTGTAACAGAGATAGATTTTCAGCAAATGGAAAGGGAAGTAACAGGCAGCATTCAGGAGTTCTACGATTATTTTTTCAAGTTAAATGTGTGTGCAATGGTAGGAACATTGTTTTTGTCAAGTGAAAACTGCCCCTTACAGTCTAAGCTTACTGAAGCTTTAAATGAGAACTGACAGCAATTCAGTAGCATAATGTGGCCTCCTACTCTGCCTGCCTTCATATCTACATACTACTCAAATTCTAGAAATCCAGTTATATTTTGACTGCTTGAAAGAACACAGCAAAGTGGGTGATGATACAAATTCAGGTGGGCAGCTGTCTTGTATCTGATACTAAATGCAGGATCTCACCTCTGAATTGTTTACGCTTGCTTTCCTTGGGCTGGTCTTCCACCATTAGTGAGGGCTGCTCCAGCATTTGCTTGCATTCTTGCAACAGACAGTTCACCATTTTTTGATTATTCATGATGCACACTCCTGCTCTGTTGGAATCAGGAGGAGGGAGTGTTCTGGGTGCACAGTGATCAATTACCTAGGAGAAGACACACATGCTAAATGAAAAGAATCCCTTTCAGGCTGACATACCTGGTGAACAAAAGAAGTAGTGGGGGAGATGATTAACTAAAACATCATCAATTATCTGCAAGGCTCAAATAGGATAGGATAATAGGATATGTATATGATAGCCTCCAAGGACTTTATTAGAGAAGGGTATGAAATTACTCCAGGGTCCACAAGATAAACTGCAAGACAACAAACATCTCCATGCAAAGGGAGCACAAAGAAAGAATTTAAAATCCACAGAGTTTTAAAGTCCAAACAGTGAAATGGCCAGCTGGCTTGTGACTACAGAGAATCACTTTACATATATACATCTTTACAGGCTCAAGTGCTTTAAATTGGAAAAAAATACCAAGAAGGCATTCTAGCTTCGCATTACAGGAAAGAGCCATGATATTAGATATATTAGCTGAGTTCCACCATATAGTCTAAATGTTTGATAATTTTATATATCACACAGGAGTTGGAATGTTTCTCTTATTAAATGATCATAGGCAGATTGATAGTCCTCCTTAAAAAACAGAGAGCTGCCAATGAACATGGTATCCTTTTGTTAGCTGGAATTCTGAAAGCTCTAAAATTCATACATATGAGGGACTCCAGATGGGAAAAACTGTCCCAATTTTCAGTGTACAGTCCACCCAATTTGGTTAATTCTTGAAATGCTATACTTCATTTCCCATGATACTTAGCATGACCAAAACCTGGAGTGTATGTGTGTGATACTAAACTCATGTTATATGATAGAACACAAGTGCAAAGAATTCTAAATAAACCCAGAAGTTTTGTCAAAGTTGTAGACATATTATCAATAGATTGTAGTTCTAATTCTACACTTTATAATATTCCCATTCTACTGGCTGCATACTTTGGATTCACACTTTACTGTTAAATACCTAACTTTGTTTACTTTTTTATTTGCTGTTGTCTTGCAAGTATACTGAGAGCTGCTGTACCAGAGTCAAATTCCTTGTGTGTCTAACCATGCTTGACCAATACAGTATCTGAATCTGATAATGAGAAATGAACCAAGTTGAGAAAGACTAGTCTAGAGATATTCCCTTTGTGATTAGAATATTATCCTGTCATGAGTTCCTTTACTCTATGAGCAGAACATGAGTGGGAGGAAGAAATGTTATAAATAGCATATGACTTGGGTGAGTTTTGTCTACAGTACTCATTTGAGAGATCAGGAAAACTCTGAGGTGGTACTTTGGGGGAGTTGCTCTGTGTCTTTCATGATGGTTGTGTTGACCTTGAAATACTATACAAAAAAAACATATGATCACCAATATGTATATAACATTTATAGTAAGCTTAGTTTCTGCTAATTAGGAACAGATGAATATTTTACATGTTAACAACTGAATGTGAGGGCATCTTTTTATTTTATTGCAAACAATTATGATAATTTCTTATAATAAAATATTATTTTATGAAAGAAAATACATTATTTAATGAAAATCATCTGTCCCTTCATAAGCTTTATTTCTGAGATCCCTCTGTCCTCCTTCCTGTATTCTTCAGCAGTGCTTCTTTGGAAAGCAATTTAGTCATAAAATATTGCTACATCAGCAGTTTATCAGTCCGCAGGCTCTGTAATCGTTATTTCTTGGCTTGTTTTGCATATTGTTGAGTCCAAAAATAAATAAAAATTCCTTCTAAAAGCTCTATGCATATAACCATTCAAATCATATCATATAATTTCTTATCCAACTTTTCAATAATTCAGGTTGTTATATTATTATCAAATATATATCACAAGTCACCTTAAGCTCTCTTAGGTTAATAGGCAACAAAAGCCCTAATGTAAATAAGAAAAGGAGGAGCACCAATAAACAACATGTTTTACCAACAGTACTCAAATTATATTAGCCCCATCAGAATACCCACATGGATCTGCAGACATCCATCCAGAAAGTCATTGGATGTGTGATTTTAAGGATGTTGAGTTCCACATAAGCAAGGATTATGTCTTCCTTCCAGACTATTCTCTCTTCAAGTACTGTTAATATGTTTTGAAATCCAAGATTCTATTTGAGCAAGCTTTATTTAACTACTTTAGTTGGACCGATTTTAGTGATTTTGTTCAGAATTATATATTTTTGTCTTTCCCAAAATAAACTGATCTGGCTATATAATTTAAAAAGGAAATATCTCATTAAATCCACAAGACTCCATGGGTTATATATTCTTAAGATTTTTGTTAAGAATTCTTATAATTTCTCACCTGATTCTATACTGATTGCATCATCAAGGCTGGAGAAGGGATGTAAGTAGAACTGTATCAAAAATTAGGGCTCAGCAATCTTGTTAGATATTGATGGAATTGCATAATCTCATACAATGGTGTGCATGCACCTCCTAAATTTAAATTTCAAAAAGTTCCAAAAAATTTACCAATATTAATAATGTTCTCACCCTGAGTTTTGGGGCCAGAATGCTGAAATCTTGCATATTATTTTCTGAGTATTTTAGGGCTTTGAAAAATCCAAAAAACCTTTTGTTTTATTTTCCACCCAAGGCTGAATTGAAGGGAGAAGTCTTTGGCAGAAACCTAAGTATTTCCCAAGTAGAAGATTGATTCACTATTGTTTCTAATTTATTTCTATTTGTTGGTTCTTCATCTCTAAATTCAGTAGTTTATATATAATCGAAATTTTTTTTAAAATATCAGCCCTCAGTTTATGATGCTGCCACCCCTTGCAACTAAGTTTTCTAAAGCAGTGAGTAGGTGTACAATCTTCAGGATACTATATTATAAAATAGGGTTTTTGATCATAAATGCATATGTCACAATTAATTTCTCTACAACCTATTGATTTTTCTGCAATATATTAACACAGAAAAATTCTACATTTTATATTGTTAGAATCTGGATTAAATATTCTGAAAAGCCAATTAGATTATCTAAGCCTTTTTATTCTTTTTTAATTACCCTAATTTTGATCTTGGGCTATAGTATTTAATTCCAGAGACCAATAAAGGGGAACAAAGACCTGATGAGTTCTATGTGGAGGCTGCGTTTATGGATTAATCCCAACAGGGAACAACTAAAGCTCATCACAGGTGCCTTCACTGGGACTTAGCACAGTCAACGGAGAAAAATCAATTGTTATTTATGGCTACTGCTATTTTGACTTTCAAATAAATATTTTAATTATTTTAAATGACGCACCAAAACTTCCCTGTCTTTTAGTGGAAATCTGTGGTAGCCTTAAAATAGATGCAGCTGTAATTATACAAATCTTTTTGTCATGTTAGGATTTATTTGCAGAACCAAACAGGGAATGAGTGATGTTTGAATTACTGTAGGATCTGACAGCCAGAGGAAACACAAAACTCATTATTACGAGTTCCCTATTTCCCTTTAGGGAAGGTAGGCTTCTCTTCTTCTTTAAAGTATTCAACTAAAAGATCTACTAGGGAAAAAATATTCTTGCTTTCAAGCATCAGAAAATTAATTATTCAAACATGGTGTCGCACAGACTTTCCCCAAGTTGGGTAGGTCTTTTCTTTGGTTGCTGTCTCCATCAAGAGTATCTTGAAGGATAACGCAGGCATGGAGTGAGAGGAGTTTAGAGCTATTAGAACTGTTCTAAAACCATTCTTAAATAAATAACATAGTTTGTTATCCTGCTTGGTTGTTTTCTTTATTGCTTCACATAGCTTTACTTCTTAAAATATTCAACAGATGGCATGCCACACAAGGAATATCTGTTTTAGGGTGGTATAAGAGACCAGTCTATCAGTTTAGTTCAGTGTTGTGGCTACAGGATCTGCAATGGGAAATCCAGGTGCCCATCCCTGCACAAAGCTCACAAGGCAATTTGAGGTCAGTTTTTCTCAGTAAAACCTAACTTATAGGATTGTTATTGGAATAAAATTAGAAGAGCTCTTACAGAAAAGGCCAGTGTAAAGCATGGCTATTTGCTACCAATAGCTAGAACAATTTTTTTAGCAGCTGTAAGACATGTGGAGTTCAACTTTCAGAATTCACCAGTTAGCATGGAGAATTCTGGTTGGAGAATTCAGGGGGCTGAAATTCACATAACTTAAAGGTGCTAAGTTTGAAAAACACTGAGCTAGACAATCTACTTTGAGGCTATGAGACAAAGACACAAGATATCAGCCATTTCTCAAAAAGTACCTTCTGCTTATGCCAGAGCAAAGTATTGAACAGAACTAACATAAACACTAAGTATGACTTAATTTACTGAAATTAATTTCATGAGAACAAATTAGATAAAATACTATTTTATCCAAGACTATAAATGTTTTCAAATATCAGAACTAGAAAGGAAGTTGTAGTTTTAGAGCCAACAAGTCAAGATCCTAAACGTTGCTCATTATCTATGGAATGTATTTCATATTACTTTCTCTTAAGGTCAGCTAATAGACAACTTAGATGATAGGAGCTGCTTATTTTTAGTATTTTATTAAGAAAATGTATATGGCAGCCCAACTCTCTCACCATGACTCTTTAAGGCTTACAGAACTGTAGGTTATGTAGTTATATAGGAACTATTACCTAACCAGACATCTGTACTGAAACTATGGTTTCTCAATCCCAGTCCTGTCAGCTCTGTTCTATATTGACATTAAGGCTAAATAAGCAGTCTTTGGAACCGATGCTAAAAAAATGCTGAAATGTTTCGAGTTCTTTCCTGAAACCTTGCAACAATCATGCAAGAGTGCCAGAATATCATGAAATAAATCTCTTGTTATCATTTTTTATTATTTGGAGGTGTGGATACAATCTAGAGGCTGTCAATACAATGCAGCTGTCCATTGCAGCGTGGCATAAAATAACTAACGCTATTAGATTTCTGTTGCAACTCTTACTGTCAGAACTGCAGCAGATTACAATTTACAGTCAATCACATGATGAGAAAAACTAGGGTTATTTTAGTTATACAGCAGTGGAACAGGTTGGAATGAAGTCATAAAAGCTTGTAAAGATTATAACAGCAAGAAATGAAATCCACCATCAAGGACAGGCAGAAACATTTTTGTTGTAACAAATGTTACACCAGCCCATTTTTAGTAGAATAGGGGTTGCAATCATCTCTCTCTGCTCTGGTATTAGCTGAGAAAGCACCTTAGAGATGTATAAAATAATGCATCCAATGTTCAGCCCAACTGCAAATTATCTTCCCTCCCGGACTGCACTTTGAACTGTGTGCTTGTTAAAGCTACTTTGAACCCGTGTCATTACGCTACAGTGGATTTTGTCTCTACCCTTTTAAAAGGGTGGGCTTTGCCCTCTTTGGAAATGAATAGCAAGAGTCCTGTGGTCCTGTTGAGGGGAGAAGCACTGAGCCCTAAACACATGGCCTTTCCAAAGGTCGGACTTATTTTTTTATTTTCACGATAATGAGGCTTCTCCTCTTTTTGAAATCAGGAGAGCTGCATTTTATTTGCACGTTCTTCACTTCTAATGTGAAATTACATTTAAAGCAGGGGCTATGGAGGGGGGAGGGAAGGGGAGCTACCAGCTGTTTGTTTTTAAAGTGATTATTGAGACAAGTAAAAATTAGCACCGCTGACCTTTCCCAATGATTGTATTCTGCATTTCTGCTTTTTCTTACTTTGCAGAGTTTTATTTTTTTTTAATAAATACCCAGCCACTCTTTAAGTTCACAGTTATAACAGTATCCTCAGCAAAAGGTATGGTGGTTATTATCTCCTTGCTCCTCCTCCTCTTCCTCCTGGTAATTTTTCTTGCCTTTCACTCTTTGTCATCGCCATCGTATTCCACACAACAAGGAATCAGCACAATATAATGAGCTAAAGTGAGAAGAGTCAGCCAATTTGCTCACAGTCGTATTTCCATCTGATTTGGGGGCTGCAAGGCTCAAGGCTTCCTTGTTTCTGCATTGCTCAGTACACCAAGTGACCCCAGCAGTATTAACATAAGGAAAACCCTGACCAAGAAAAGCCTCTCTGAAGACTAGCGCGCTTGTTAATATGCAGCTACATGAAAGGCTTTCTTTTCTC
>JANHZU010005059.1:32047-43418 GCA_032468055.1 Acrochordus granulatus | reverse complement strand
CATGACTACTCTGAGGTACATGGACCCTGTTACCTTCCCACTGGGGTGGTACCCTTTATCTACTTGCATGTTTACATGCTTTCAAACTGCTAAGTTGGCAGGAGCTGGAGCAAGTTCTGATTACCCTACCATAAACTTATGGGAGGATTTTGAGTTGTGACAGTAGCTAAGAAAGCAAACAAAATAGAGGTTAACATGGTATAAGATTCACATCCAGCAAAATCAAAATCTGGAACACGAGATGATAAAAGGAAGAGGTTGAATATAATTACAGAGGAAGGTAATTCAGCTGAATGTAATGGGGTGATAAAACAGTTATATGGGTTAGAATTAAGCAGGGATATTTGAGAAATCAAGTTTGCATTTAATTTTGCCTTCTGGGTATTTAAGATGTTCTTGTTGGTGTATACTGTTGTTTTAATGTATGTTAATATCATAAAACATTTTATATAACATTTTATGTATTTCATTTTTACCCACCACCTTACATACTGCTAATGGGTTTCATTAAAGTGGAAAAAAATCAATTTCTAGCGCTCTGTGATATCGCTGGAACCATCCAACAAACAGTTTATTAGCTCTGAACTTTACAAAGTTTTAGTAGAAAGAATTTGCCACATGCTCAGAAATAATGCATAAAAATCACCTTTGAACCAGCTTTTAAAGTCATGGAGGTAAAGTTATAAATGCGCCCTGCTAATATTTGAGTTCAAGCTTTCATTGGAGGCACAGAACAAAGAGTTGATTAAAAACTTGGCAGCTCTTGTATTCCTCAATAAGGTATAAATTAAAAGGTTTTGCTGGACTAGTCAAGGCATGCCACAAAGATATAATTTTCTTCCAGATCTGAATGTATAGCTAGAGATTTATTTTACACTATAGTTTGACTGACGGCCCTATTTCTCTGAAATAGATATAAGCTCATCAGTTCTTGAAATGAAATCTACTGACACTGCTTTTAGTTATGCTTCAGTTTATTGCTATATGATTTGATTGATTTTGTGCCATCAAGTTAGTTTCAACTCCAAGTGACCACATAAATCTCCATGAGAAATCCCCCTAACCTATTTTTTTCAAGTCTTCCAAAGAGAGCCAGCTTGGTCTCATGTCTAAGGCAAAAAGCTAGAAACCGGGAGGTTGTGAGTTCTAATCCTACCTTAGCCATGAAAGCCAGCTGGGTAAACCTTGGGCCAGTCATGCTCTCACCCCAACTCATCTCACAGGATTGTTCTTGTGGAGAAAATAGCAGGAGGAAGGTATGTTAAATATGTTGGCTGCCTTGAGTTATTTGTAAAAATAATAAAAGTGGGATACAAATAAATAAATGATGCACTTACTGTTCACCTCGCTGTTGGTTGTCCTCCTCTTCTCATGCCTTCTTCCTTTCCCAGGGTTAGAACCTTTTACAGAGAGCTGAGTTTTTGTATAATACGACCAAAGTAGGATAATTTGAGCTGATCATTTGTGTCTTAAGTGAAAACTCTAAGTGGATTTGTTCAATGATCCTTCAGTTCGTTTTCTTTACTGTCCGTGGTCTTCTCAGGAACCTTCTCCAACACCAAAGTTCCCAGGTATAAATACTCTTCCTACCCTGCTTCTTCCAAGTCCAACTTTTGCTTCCATATAGTGTCATGGGGAATTCCATGGCTTGCACATTTCTGATCTTTGTAAATATCTTTCTTGGAAAAGATTCACAGCAGTTGAATCTTTTCCAAGGCCTTTATGGCTGCTCTACCCAGTGCTGGTCGGTGCCATATTTCTTGACCAGTTGTTTCTTTACTGTTGATGGGTGATCCTAAAAGGCAGAAGCTATCCACCACTTCGATGACTTCATTGTCAATCTAAGGCTGGTTGTTGCACCTGTGGTCATTAGTTTGGTGTATTTTATATTTTGGTCCTATTTTTTCATTGAGATATTTGAATCTTAGTATTAGTATGATTAAAAGGAGCCTGGTGGCCTGGTGGGTAAGACATTGGGCTTGTCGGCCAGAACGTCAGCAGCCCAAGTTTGAGACCCAAGTGCCATGTTACGGGGTGAGCTCCCATTATTCACCCCAGCTCCTGCCAACCTAGCAGTTCAAAGGAGTGCAAAATGCAAGTAGATAAATTGGTGGGAAGGTAACAGCATTCCATGTGCCTCAGCCTGTAGTCATGCCGGCCACATGACCACAGAAGCTGGCTCTTCGGCTATGAACAGAGATGAGCATTGCCCCTAGGATCAGACATGGATGAAAGGGGAAACCTTTACCTTGTACTTTACTAGTATGAGTAGTATAATTTATTGTCAATATGGTTATTTTTTCATATTTTCCCCTTGGTATGTCTGTGAAGACTCTTGGTATTACATACCAAGAGTCATATTTCCCCTTGGTATTACATCCAATACATATTTCCAATACATATTTCATATATATTTCATATATTTCATATATATATTCCAATACATATTCATATATTACATATATATCCAATACATATTTCCCCTTGGTATTACATCCTTTTTAAAAATAAAGGTCAAGTCTAAACTGAGATCTCTCACTGTCACTGCCCTCTATGTAGATCAGTGCTCCTCAGAGGTGTCTCTAGCTTCAAATCACAGCATTTGACTACCCTCTAGTGGCAAATGGGCAGCGTGGAGCTGAAAATACAGTAAAAATATGCCTGGTAAGGTGATCAATTCAGGGCGCAGGGTGGTCAATCAACTACCGTTAGTTAATACGATCAATTAGCTACAGAAAGGGCAGAAGGATGCATTACAATCCCCAAAGGAAACGTGACATATTTCCATAAACACTGCAAGTATTCATTTACATGTAAAGGTGAACATTTGGAAAGCATTGCTGTTATCTAAGTGGGGGAATGGTCCATCTTACTCAAGCAGGAAGAATTATGTCTTAGGGATCCTCCTCCTAAGAGGTGCAGAGACAATTGATAACTCCCCATAGAAGCGGAATTGCAATTCTGGGTTTCCCCAGATTCATGGCTCATCTCAGTCAGGGGTATAAATAGTTTCCAGGGTCATCTTTGACTGGTGCACCAGTGACGGGCCTTCCTCACCTGGAATTAGACAATCATCTAATTGATTAGATCATTAGACAAGAGTTTCTCAGACTCATCCCGCAATTAGACAAGTGTTTCTCAAACTCAGCAGCTTTAAGATAGGTGGGCTTCAGCTCACAGAAGTTGCCAAGTTGGGAAACATTGAAGAAGACCAATGCAAGGCATTTCGACATGCATGCCGTTCTTAAACAGAAATTTCCTTTGATCCCTAATGCAGAGCCTGCTTGCTCATACATGTAACCTGTTGCTCCAGTGTAGTGCTTTGGTGTGATACCAGTCATTACACCAAATCAATAGGTTATCCATAGGTTTCCTATGCTGGCGAGGGAATTCTGGGAGTTGAACTATACATATATATATAATAAAGTTCATAAGATTCAGACTGAAGGAACAATGACAACTCAGTCCTGGTACTATAAAGTAGAGTGTGAGAGAAGGAAACTCAAAATAAATACACACTAATGCTCTTGATCTTTATTATAATAGGGTCAGAGGGATACTGTACTCAGGTGACTTTCAATATTTTTTTGTGATACCCTCCAATGGTGTTTCTCAAATTTGGCAACATTAAGATGACCAGACTTCAATGCTCATGCTCTGGGAGTTGAAATCCAGATATCTCAAAGTTGCTAAGTGTGAAAAACACTGCAAGAAAGTAGCATTCATGTCATCCTGTCTGTTTCCTGACCTGGCCTACCATAAAGGGCTGACACCAGTCTTGAAACCCTCCAGAGTGTCCCTCTCATATCAAGGAGTCTCAAGGGCGGGAGGTAATTTTGAGTTCCTTTTTCATGCCTTAATGGATAATCTAGTCCAGTGTTTTTCAGAAACGATGAGGAATTCTGGGAGTTGAAGTCATGTATCTTCACGTTGTCCAGTTTGAAAACACTGATCTCATCCTTCATCAAGGATGAATAATCTACTCATACTTTTACACGTTACCAAGACAATGTACAATTAGGTATCCGGAGGCCAGATTCCCTGCCCATATTTCCTTTTTATCATGGACCAGAAGACATCTGTCATCAGTTTTGGACCACATATAGTACACTCCTGCTCCCAATAGTCCTGTCATCCCTGACTTGCTTTATGGAGAATTTCATTTCAGAAGCAAGTTTCTCTCATCTGTCATATAAAGGTGTGTGTGCTCACACTTTCGAGTCATAAGTGATTCCTGGCAACTGCCTGGACAAGTCCCTGCAGTTTTCTTGGCAAGGTTTTTCAGAAGTGGCTCGCTGTTGTCACCTTCCTAGGGCTGAGAGAAAATGACTGGCCCAAGGTCACTCAGCTGGCCTTGTGTCTGATGAGAACTCACAGTCGCCCAGTTCCTAACCTGATGCCTTGACCACTACGTTTACCCCAGACGTAAAATGTGACTCGAGCCTTGCAGCTAGCTTGGCTCTGCCATTAGGCAAAATAAGGGGGTTCCATGTTTTAATATTGTATTTTAATTACTGTTTTGATTTGCATTGTGTAAGCCATCCAGAGTCATATACTTGAGATGGGTAGCTGTATATATTAAAATAGTTATATATTGAGATGGGTGGTTAAATAAATTGAAGCAATAATAGTAGTAGTAGAAACAACAACAACTACTCAGGGCAAAGATTCTGGGAGTTATGAACAAAGTATAAGAAGAAGGATCTGCGTGCCATGAAGCATTTCTTGTACCCCTTAAACTAGCATTATGTTTTCAAGGGCAGCCCAGTATTAGAGTTCAGGAAAAAGTCCCAGCACCAGTCCAGTTTGATTTCAGATGTTCATGGGACAGGGCACCATTTTTATCTCGCTTTTCCTTGTACCAGAAGCAAATTTCAAAATGTGAATTTTCAGTTGAAAGGGCAGAGATCTGATATTACGCTAAGAGGGTCTATCTCCGCTTCTTTCTTGCCTGCAGTAGCAAGTACACCGGGTGGAATGGGTCTGCGTGCGCGAAATAAACAAGGTATTTGTAAAGCAATTTCAAACACAGCTGGAGAACCCATCTCCCCAAACAACTGCAGTTGTGTGTACTCAGCAAGGTGTCTCCCCAGCCGGCGTCCGTCGCAGCGTTTCTCCTGAGACCCAGTTTAGATGGGAAGCCTGAGATAACGCAGAGAGAGAGAATACTGCCTCGAGCAAAGTCTCTTCACCCATGGCATTGTCATTACAAACTCCAATGAGCACAGTTATTGCAACTAAATAAAAACAATGGACCAGAACCAGTTTTACATAAGAAAATCCCGCAGTACCAACCAATTAGGCCTAAGCTTCTGTCAAACCCTTCCTTTTGTCCCTCAGGTGATAAGGGGTAATAGGAAAACACTCGAGGCCACACTTCAGGGTGCAATGTCAGAGGCAGGCAGCAGCCGTTCGGAAACCAGCAGCCCAGTCGTAAGACAAAAGGCATCCCAACTTCAGGAGGTTTAGTCGCCCTTCTGTGTTCAGAGGGGGCGTGGTGGCCCAGCGGTGAAGATGCTGGACTAGTTGGCTGGAAGGTCGGCAGCCCGAGACCAAGACCCAAGGGCGAGCTCCCGTTTCCGGCCCCAGCTGCTGCCAACCTCGGCTTTGACAGCATGCCAAACGCAGGTAGATAAACAGGTACCGTCTGATCTGGTGGGAAAGGTAACAGCCTTCCGTGCGCCTCGGCATACAGTTACGCCTTCCACGTGACCGACGAAGTGTCTTCAGGCAATGCTGGCTCCCTCGGCTGTGAACTGAAGATGAGCAGATGAGCGTTGGACACAATTGGACAGGGGAAACCTTCACCTTCACCTGACTGTATTTACAGGGAATTCTGGACAGGCTAGGTCTACTGTAGGGTAGCCTCCTAAGGTTTCCTACATTTTACTAGCCACAATTCCAAGGATTCTTTGGGGGACATCAAGACAACGCAAGTTGTCTAAAACAGTTGTGAAGGTGAGTCCTTTCCGTGCATTTGAATATGCAAGTGATTGTTTGAAAAAAGATAAAACTGGGCATTTGCCTTTTTCCCCTAATGGCAAAAGGCACATTGTTCTTTATTTAGCACACGGCAGTCAAAAGGGACCAAAAGAATCAAATGCAACCCCAAATATAAGGTTTCCCATCTAGGATGATAGGCTCAAGTGAGGTTCTATACTTTCAGCATCAGAAAAAAAAAGACTGGTTGATGTTCAGCACACTTTGTTGTAAAGCAGTGTTTCTCAACTTTAGCATCTTTAAAGAAGTGTAAATTTCAACTCCCAGAATTCCCCACTTGGCATGCTGGCTGGGGCATTCTGGGAGTTAAAATCCACACTTTGGACCTTGAAGTCCATACTTCACAGTTGAATTGAAGTCGAGGACCACATTTCAATCCAAGATCCAAACTGTTCTAAAGAAAGGAGGATGGCTTTCATGTACACAAAAGAAAGTTACTCCATTTTTACTTCTCTTGCCCTGAGATATTTTAGCACAATTCCTCCTCTTACCAGTACAAACGTGGTGGGGCTGTTTGTGTACATTGTGTGTGTTCCTAATCTTTTACCAACATTGGAACTGACTTGCTCAGAAAATTAGTTTAGCCAGTTTTCTAATACTACCTTGATACTATCGGAATAAATGTGCAACTTGAGTTCTTTGATCATTAATTTTTGAGGTTTGATTGTTTTTTATGAGTCCATTCTTGGTAAATTCTCCTGTGCCTGCTGCTTTTTTTTCACTTAACATTGTTGTGATTGCATTTTAATTTCTTATTTCACTGCCTTTAATGATGCATTTTGGAATCAGAAAGGCATTCCTTGAAGCCATTATTAAGAATTGGTCTCCAGTCCCCCAACCTGTAGAAAATAACATCTTGGTATGCTCAGCCTATATATATCATCTCCAGAAAGATATTTACAGACTGACAATATTCCTTTGGGGCTATGGTAGAATGCAAAGTTCCTTTGATTTCCCAAGGCCTTTTAAGAACAATTAACCGTGAGTTAATTAGTTTCCATGCTACTTTTACCATGTTTCTTTTAAGCTTTGTATCACAGAGTTCTTTATTCAAGTTCATCATCCTTAATATGTTTGCACTAAGGCAGCTTTAGTAAAGTTTTATTTAAAAAATAGACTATATATAAAACACATGAACTCACAAAACCTGAAAGGAAGGAGAACATCAGTCTCAATAAATATGTGCATTAAAGACTGAAGTTTACAATCTTAAAGAGAATTTCTACAAAATGATGTATTGGTAATATTTAACACCAGATAAATGATCAAAGATGTATAAGGGTGTTTTGAGTGTTTGCTGGAAATCTAATTGTAAGGAAAATACTTTTTATCATAAGTGGTTGATGCATGATAAGGCACAGAAATATTGGGGACATATTCATGTTTCAGTCCCGAAGGTTTTAAAAATGGATGTACAATGGAAACCAGAAATTTTTCTTTTGGGGTCTTTTGGGAAAGAAATGGGGGACAAATTCAAACATTGTTTTTGTATATACTGATGGCTGCAAAAATTTTGTATGCCCCAAAATGGAAAGAAGCATCGACTCCCACAGTCAAGGAATGGATGTGAATGAAAAAATGATGGAACTGGCAGAGATGGCAAAGCTGACAGCACTGATTAGATAAAGAATATAAATAGCGTTGTTGTCATCTGAAAACTGCTTCAGGATTTTCTGCTTAAAAGAGAAAAAAACAAAACTTTGACTTTGGGTTTTGATAATTAAGTGGGTTATTGCTATAGTAATGACTATTTAGTATAAATAAAAAAATTGATATTACAACTATTAGGTATTTTACTGCATCAAAAAAAGTTGGAAGCTATTGCATTTTCTTTCTTTTCTTCCCCTACCTCACTCCCTCTATCCCCTTTCCTTCCTCCTTTTTTCCATTGTCTTTATTTCTATTTGTATTTTACACTAAGAAAAAAGTTTTAATAAAAATATAATTAAAAAGATGTAATGCAACTACAGACATAAATAAGGTAGGCATCAACAGAAGAATTATTCCAACAGAAGAACATATATGTGGCTCAGGAATGAACTGTGGAATCCTTAATGCTCTCTGGTTGTTTGCACTGATGATGTTACCTAGTTGGGTAATGAAAATATCTGCAAGTAAACACTAAGCTCAGAGAGAGGGGCTCTACAGAAGAATGATTGTCTATGATAGTAAAAATATACTAGTAACTTTTTCATTTCTGGTTTTCCTCAAGTGTTATTTTGCAATGTGTATTTTAACTGATTTGCACACTGCCCAGAGAATTGCAAATACGAAATATAAGACTAAATAATTTGTGGCCTCTTGCCCCTTAATATTACACTACCACCCCAAAATCTGACACCTGTAATCCACTAGTCTGCAAATGGGATAGAGCTCTCTGACGAACGTCTATGTATATTCTAATTAATCCAAATCATGATTTATAGCAAAATTGCAAAAAATTGCAAATCTTTTTCAAAAAGGCAACTGAACTTTTTTATTTGATGTAATAAGAAGACATTTCATTCCCCATCCAGGAGACTTTCTCCATTCTATGTGAAAAGGAGAGAAGTAGCAAGTATGTATACATACATTTCTCACATGGCAGGATACAGGGCACACACCAGAAAAAGGTTCTCAGCAGACTATCAGAGTAATATAGGCTGAGCTATAGAGATTCAGAGAGTAGTTTTGCCCTTCAGGGTCAGCACAATGCACATAAGAAAGGGCTGGAAAGTGTTTGTGAAGATGAGACAAAGCTATTGTAAATAGGAGATAATTGATGTCTAATTCACCCTCCTCTATTAAGTGGAGGATCTTCTCTCCTTTTCACATGGAATTGAGAAAGTCTTCTGGTTGGGCAATGAAATGACTTCCAATTACTGTACATCAAATAGTAAAAGTCCAGTTGCCTTTTTGAGAAAGTTTTGCAAATGTTTCCAAATCTCTGAAGAACCTTTTCTATGGGATTCTAGCTAGAAAATGCCACCAGTATTAGCTTACCAACTTTAACAGCAGTTTCCACACCGTATTCCTGTCCCTAGGAAACTGGATATACATTGCAACCTTTTTAATCCAGTCTTCCAAAATCAGTTTCATAATGTTCAGATCTTCCCCTTGCCACACTAACTGGGAGTAGATGGGAAGTAAAGTAATCCTGTTCCTATGTTGATCCCTGTGTATCTGGACGGATGTTGCTAATGCATTGTTTCAGAGGAAAAGAGAGCAGCCACCCCTAACACTCTGTACCAGTTATGCAGACTAATGCTTTAAATATCACTTTTAACACTAATGTCAGATTATTAAAAGTATAATCCATTCCACTGATTGGAGCTGGCAAAAGCAAAATGGATAAGAAGACTTCTAGCCATGCATTAACACATTTCATGGAGTGCAAAGCCACTTTCTTCAGACTAAAGCACAAGGTTCTGAACTAATAGATTCAGCACTTTGCAAAGACTTTTTTTAAAAATTTATACCCAGAGTGAGAAAGAGAGAGAGAGAGAGATTTTAGTGGAACTCTTAATCTGCCGCATGTATTGTGCTGTTATGCCAGGTGGTGATGTGAGTGCAATATATCTCCAATTTGCTCTGACTAAGCCACCAGCCCAATTTCTCATCCTCGTGCTTTTAAAAACATTGTCATATGTTTAAATAGAAATGCTAAGGGGGACTAAAAGGCACTCAGCTCAAAGCTGCTTTGCAGAAATGTGTTGGAGGGGACTAAAGTAAAATGCTTTAAAAAGAAAAAAAACCCCTTACCCAAATCTCTCAAAGAGAAAGAAAAAGGTTCTCTTTGAGAATCCAGCTGCTTCTCTTCATATTTTCATTCCTCCAAAGCTGGGCATTTGTTGAAATCAAATTTGCATCAGACTAAAGGGCGGCAGTTTTTTAATATAATGAGCACCATAGGTTACAATAAAAGTGAGACTTCAGGCATTGAACGTGCTCTCCAATCAGGCTAAACTGAGTGATGGGTCCCCAAAGATTACCCCAAGATTGCCAGCCCTATAAGGTAAACCGGACCAGAAAATTGACTCCAAAGGAATGTTAGAAGACTATTCTATGGAGCTAGGCTCTAACAACACAATTTTACAAATCTGCTGGTACTTTCCTACACTTTCCTTTTATACCCCATGGAATTTGGGGTATGTCAGCCTGAATCTCTTTTTAATACTATCTTCCTTCCCAGGACACAAGGAACCCTTTTGTTCTTTTTGATTATGAAGCAGATTTTGAAGATTCTTTTCAAGGCCATCTCCCTGGCTCTCCACATAAGTCCATGCTAAGCTAGCATTAAATATTGCCAGAGGTCCTGGACTAACCAAGGAGCAAACACTGGGCCAACAAATGTAAGAGAGGCATTTCCTCAGAGAAAAATTGCACTAAAAACAAATTAATGTGCTGTTTGGATTGAGTGGGTCTTAAACCATCATCCCATTTGGATTATTTCATGTCTTCAGTTCAGTTCTGAAAATCATTATGACACTTCAATTCCACTCTTCAAAATCGATTGATGTGATTTAGTTTTTCACAGACATCCAAATTTGATTTTTCATGTTGATTCAGGAAAACAGACTTCTGAATCATCCAATTAATTTCCCAGTTTCCAATGCAATTGGACAATTTAGTCTGATCTTCCAATTTGAATTTAAAAAGGTGATATGATCTGAGAGTCTATCTAATAGCTACAGATATCTGTGATTGAAAACAAGGCATTTCCTCACAGCTTTGGATCTCTTCCTAGAGCCAGTGAAGCCAAGATTGCTCACATAATGCACTGTTCCAGGCTTTTTCTTGCTTTGTTACCACTGTGATGCAATTGTTGGGCTTTGGCATGAGCCCATTGCCCTGGACTAGCACCCAGTTGACCATCAAATAGTAGTAAGGCAATGAAGAGACCAGAATGTGATAGACAACCTGCAATCCTAGAGATGTTGATTTGTATTTATGTTCCTCCACTCTCTGGATAATTTTGAAAACTCTGTGCAAGCAAGCAGTTCAGGGTATATTTGCTTTGGCACCCCATTGGGGAGAAAGGAAATGAGGAATAATGATTATAGTTAAAATAATTTTGGATATCAGACTTAATTTCCTTACAGAACTGGAGAGGAAGGTTTTTTTATGACAATAGGTCATCTTTCACTAACTTCAAAATGTAATTAACTGGCCATGTTGCATTTGGAATGGCTTTAATGGTCTTTGCAATTGTTTAATATCAAGCAGGAGTTCTGTAAACAGCAAGTCTTTATTTAAAATACTGCATTTGGGGGGGTGTTTCTCAAATAATTTATCTTAACCTGAGAAGGTGTCATAAGGCTTTTCCAACTGCTGCACTAAAGTATTCTCCAGCCTTCCTTTAGCTGGCAGAAACTAGTGCAGCATCCAATTT
>JANHZU010005058.1:64913-79817 GCA_032468055.1 Acrochordus granulatus | reverse complement strand
TGGGAATCCTGGCATCACATAGAGGAAGATGAAATGTTTATGACAGCCTGATACTGCACCTTCTTTTTAGGATTGTTAGATTTTACATTTCGGATTCAAAAGGAAACTTAAAATGGCAGCCTAATTCTTGCCAGGTAGAAAGTTAAGATATTTCAGCAGGTGAAAGTTCTTGGTGAAAAAAATCTACATGATTTTTGTTTGAGAAAGCACTTCCCTTAAAACAAAACAATTCTTTGGTGATCAATCTAATCTTTCCCAACCTGTGTTGGCAGGACTTGACAAGATTTGTAGTCCAACATATAGGAAAGATAGCGGTATGGAGAACTTAGGAGTAACTGCATTTTTTGAATGTTGGCTTTTTTTCTAGTTTGTAATAAACGAACATCTACCAGTCAGTCAAACCAGTCAAGTATTGGTCAAGTTACAAAGTATTGTTACTACGCATAACAATAATAATGTCTATTAGAATAGCAACAATAATCTGAAAGGTTCCATATTCCTTCTAAAAGAATTACAGAGCAGCTGATGAAAATCATATAAGCCTCTTTCTTTCTGTAAAAACAGCAATGAATTTAGAAAATAAATTCCTCCCAGAATGTCCATGATTCCTTCCCCCATGGTGGTTGACTCTGCAGTTTTATGTTTGATTCTTGCTTCCAGTTGTATTTGATCCTTAGGGCCTGGAATTCAGAGAATCACATGTCTACTTCTATGCATCTAGAGGGGCTACATGGCCTCAGCAGTGGATTGTCTAACTTGTGGCCACCTGGAATTCAATGTTGGAAATAGAAGCATTTGTCAAACCAGTTGTAGGCACATTATCTGGTTTTCAAAGAAAGCAATCACAATTTTCACTATATCCAAATCAGGAACCTATGGCCCTCCAGTTGTTGATGCACCATACTTCCACAATTTTCACAAGTAGCCATCTGAGCTATTGGAGTTATTAGTCAGCTGGTTGTCAAGAGCCACAAGTTTCACCTCTGTGCTAACTAGACTAGTTAACCCATGGTGCATGAATGGATTTGCTGTTTGGAAGGAATCTAAACATGGTCACTGCTTTAGCCGAATGGCCAAATCCAGTGTAGGAGAGAAAGTGATATTACTGAAAACAGTGAAAGCACCTTCCTTAAAACATGGTACATGTTTTTGCTTCATGTGGAAAGCAAAACAAAAAGTTATTCTAGAGATGCTCTCAAAGACCATCAGATAATGAAAAGATTGGCATGCTACTGATAGGTAGAGCTAGAACCCTCTGCTTGGAAGCATTAAGTGATTTTGTGGGGTCACATATTGCAGCAATTATTGGCCATACTGGATGGACATCTTGACAGAATAGCTCCAACATAGCTAGAAGGCACCAAAGTCAGGGAAGGATATGGTAAAAGGATGTCTCAATTACCTTGGATTATCTTGGAATTTAACATGTAGAGTTAACTATCATGAACAAAGTGTCTGGAGGATTAATTTGCATATCCATCTTCATCACTTGACCATAGTGTCATAGCACTTGTGTGCATGAGATATTGGATGTTACAGATTGCACATAAGAGTTTCTGTATATCTTTCCAATATATTTTTTTCAAAGCTGACTTTATATATGCAACCAAGCCAACTAATATTTCTCTGTTAAAGTAATAACATGTATGTCAAAACTGCCTTAAGAGATGAACAAGGACACCATAGAGTGGACATAGAATATATTCAGAATGAAGTTCCTGGTTGAACATCACTGTGGAGTTGGGGTCATATCCAGAGCTGCGAAAGAAAACCTGATCTGCTCCAATAAAACCTGTGGAAGCTTTTATTAATTGTGTTCTTCTTGTAGCGCCAGCAACTGCATCCTTCTCCTCCTCAGCAGCAACATTTTTATAGCTCTGTGGCTGCAATCAAGAGTCCTGAATATCAATGGTTCATGCAGCCCCATGTCCTATGTCTGCTGTAACCAAGCAGGTTCTTCTAGCACAAGGCTCTCACTGACATTTATTCCTGCTTCACTAATATTCAGGGTGCACTGCCTGAAAACATGTAAATTCTATATATCCATGTTTGTAGAGCTGTCCTTGGCAAACTAATGGCCATCACCATAGAATTTAATGGTTAATTCCAAATTAATTACATTTTGTACCTGTCTTTTATATACTGCCAACTAAATTCTCTAGATGACTCCAAATTATATGATGAATATGTATATTTATAGTCATGCTCTTATCAAATGCTATCTCAGCCACTCTTTTATCTTTTTCCCAAAGTAAAGAAGTCTCCAACATCTTTGTATCTTACAGAGAAGCTTCTCAAGCATCTGATTATTTTGGTTGCCTTTTTTGCTTACTTTTCCAATTCTGAGCTGGCTTTCTTTAGAGGGGGCAGAGGGGAACCTAAACCAATCCCCAGATCAGTTAGACTGCATACAGAGATGAGAAGACTGATTTTATTTTCTTTCTCCATTCAATAATCCCAACCAAGTTGCTCCTAATGCTAATGCTTTCCAGTGAACTCACCACCATAAATTGTATTTCCTGAATTAACACCAATTCAAACTCATACAGGTTGCATGTTAACACAAGCCTGAGATTTTTTGTCACAACGCTTTACGTGATCAACCTGATGGAAGACCCAGGCAAAGAGAAGCTCTTCCACTTAACCTATGAGGGGAAAAAAAGGCTTCTGATTGCTTGAATACTATTCTACATGGTCTTTTCTTATCCAGATGTGGACTCGCCCACAATTACATCAAATATAGAGCTCATATATTAGGTTTATATTTTAAATTAATTAATTAGATTTGTATCCAGTCTTTCCATTAGGAGCTCAGGACAGCATCGAATGTGCCCTTCTCTTATTTTCCCCTAGAACCTCAGCTTGCAATGTGGACTGGGCTGGGAATGATTGGCCCCAAGTCATTCAGAGAATGTCAATAGCCGTGGGTAGGCTAGAACCTGAATCCGCCTGGTCTTATTTTCTTCTACGAGTCCTTTCATGCCTGAGATGGAGTGTCAACCATTTAAGGTAAAGATTATCCTGCCAGTCATGACCAACCAGGGTGCTGTGTTCATCTCCATTTCCAAGCCGAAGAGCCAGTGTTTGTCCAAGGATGCTTCTGTGATCATGTGGCTGGCATGACTAGACATCAAAGGTGCACAGACACTGTTATCTTTCCTGCCAGAGTATTTATCTACTCACTTTTGCATGCCTTTGAACTGCTAGGTTGGCGGGAGCTGAGGTGGAACAGCAGGAGCTCACCCTGCTGCATGGCAACACCGGGTCTTGAACTCAGGCCGCTGA
Source organism: Acrochordus granulatus (assembly GCA_032468055.1). Lineage (NCBI taxonomy): Eukaryota > Metazoa > Chordata > Lepidosauria > Squamata > Acrochordidae > Acrochordus > Acrochordus granulatus. The sequence goes on along the minus strand of JANHZU010005058.1, from coordinate 76,532 downwards.
CCTTCTAGCCAGCAAGCTGAGCTCTGCTTGCACCACCATGCCTCTTTGTCAACAAATTTAGGGATGTACAAATTAAATGTATTTCAACAATAAAATACTTCTGAATGGAAGGAGCAACTCAGTAAAAACTGAGCATGTTTATGGCCCACATAATGTTGATGTTTCTGGACAAAGGAGTAGAATGGCAGATGGTGCAACATTTGCTTCTGCTTGTGAAGGACTTAGGTCAGCTGCAATATCCATTTGATCACACTTCCCATTTCTTGATCCATTCACCAAATATTTTATGAATCCAAGGCCTTCCATCCTATTCATTTTTTTATCTTCTTATCCTTCACCTGCTGTCTAAACATTTTGAGGCCTGCCAGTCATAGAAAGCTTATGTGAAAGTGAGTAAGTAGCCAGATGAGAAATAGGACAAGGAAAACACCATCATCTTCTTGATATCTTCAAAGCATTTGGTGGTATCATCCACAGCCTTGGGAAAAGGCCTATTAAAGCAATATCAATTAACATATTCATGCATGCTCCAAGAACAATGAGGAGCTCCTGAAACAATGTACTTGTTTGCCGTAAGTAATTCAGAGATAGGTGTTCTTTAGTCAGTTGACCTCAGCCTTGGAAAGGCCTTCCCTGCAAAGTGGGCTCAACCTCCAGCCTCTTTGAATGCTCACACCAAATTGCCCACTTCCTTAAATGTTCCTCTAATGGACTCATCAAGAGATGCTCTCTTGCTCCTCCTGCCAACCCCTCCCCCAGAGCCATCCTGCCCCCAACTCATTTTTCTCAACTCTGTAATCAAGAGCCCAATTTTGTCATTTGGAAGTACTAATTATCTAATCACTCCATGCTGCTGAAATGCACTTGTCTGCCCAATTAGCTAGGACAATTATTAAAATTCAGAGGCCTAATTATGTCTCTATTTAATGCTGGCAAATCCTGTGCTGCAGCAATAATTAAAATCCCTCTCTTTTGCCTCTGCCTTAAGGGCAGGGGCTGATGAGGAACCTGTCAGAGGCGGTGCTCAAGCAAAGCAGTCGAGCATACGGTGCAACATGACCCTACGTTGTTAAGCGTGTCAACATATTAACCTGAATTCCCTTCAGCCCAAAGACTCACACGGGAGATGAGGAGGGAGGGAAATGGGAGGGGGGTAAATTATGTATCATTTTATTTTAAAAACTTACTTTTAATTAATACTATAAGAAACCTGATATGAGATTTGAGCAACAAAAGGTAGTCACAGGACTGCTTCTCATTATAACTTCTGAGCAAAGCACTTTACAGCTCTGGCCTTAGAAGAGATTTCATTTTTATTTCTTTCTCCCTCCCATCTGCTTTTTTCTTTTTCTTGCTGTTACTGCTAATTGCTGAGAAAAAGCCAGTGCAACAGGAATTTTGGAAGACACAGAACCAGTCATAAAAATGGGAAAATATGGAGATAACATTTTAAGAAATTTATTAAAAGTTTAAATATCATTCTTAGAATAATTTCCTCTCTTTTATAGCCACTGATTATCTTAGAATCATTATTAGTCAAGAAGTCAGGCAAAATTAGGGAACAAACCTCTCAGCTCTTCAGTCAATTTGATCTTAATGGATGATCCCTGAGGGCTCATTTTAGATCAGAATTTTCCAAAGAATCATATCTCTGGGATGTCACAGTGGACTTGTGACAGTCCACTGGAGAAGAAATACCAAGAGAACAGCCTTCAGAGATGTGTTTGTGTGGCTTGTCTCAGGTCAAGGTTTAGTTCCAGAGCGGTCATGGTACAAGACCTACATCTTGTCAATGGCCTTGCCCTGAGCCTCTTTTGATGAAGTGCAAATCTGCCTTCTGCTTCCTCTGTTGGTGTTGGCTTGTCAGCATGTTTTCTTCTTGTCAGCAGCAATTGACTGGTTAGGTTCACCCTTGTACGGTAATTGTAACAGCTCATTGACAGGCTAGTGACCCAGCCAGACCTGATAATGGAAAACTATTGATTTTTATGGGGCTCAGCAGATCTGGAATGCATGGCCAATGTAATGTCATCAATTGCCTTGGAGTATGATAGACAGAGGATCAAAGATCTTCTGCTCAACCTGACAGTTTGCCTGAAAAAAAACACAAACTGGACTTTATCAGCTTGTCTCAGAAATTAAACAGGAACAATAAGTTCCTGGCTCAACAACGAGGATAAAGTCACGCATTACTGAAACTGAAGGCTTCTCCCATGTTACCTTTGATAAAATGTGAGCGTTTGTCAAAACAGGCATAAAAGAAGTCTTTGGAAAAACCAATGTTGTAGAAGTTGACTAGATATAGTAGATTAATTTCAACACTTGATAGTGCAAAATTTACAGCCCATGAGACTCTTTTTAAACATAATAAATGGTCCACTGTTGAAGCTTGCCTTACACTCGCTGGAAATAATAGAAATGCATTGGAAATAACAATGGGGTTGAGAGAAAATAGGAGGAGGAAGGGGTATTATGTTTGCTGCTTCGCGTTACTTATAAATGTAATAAAGGTGGGATAAAAATCTAATAAATATTTTGTTTACACATCACTCTAAACCTTGGCAACTTTAACGTGTGGACTTCAACTCCCAGAATTCTTCAGCCAGCATAGCATCTTGTGACCTTGTAACTACAATAAATATTTCAGATTAGAAATAAGTTCTCTGGTCCTGCTTCTTGAAGCCTAACACCAATAAACTAAATCATAGTTTAACTCAACGATTTGAATGGTAAATTATTCTTCAGGTTTATTATCTGACTGTGGTTATATTGAAGGAATTTTTAAATTAGCTCTTTATTGAAAGTATAGCATTTTCATGTCAAGGTTTATTTTATTTTTATTGTTCATTTTTGTTATTTTAAATTAACCATTTAGGTGAGCAGCAATATACAGTAAACTAAAAAAATATAGGTATTAATTGTAGGTATCATACAGAACTCCTTTGCCTCTTGATAATGTGCATCCTATAAAAGACAATACTACCATCGTTCTCCTGAATTTGATTTTCACTGCCACAGCATTAGCTGCTTATCATAATAGGAAATCTCAGATGTCCTTATCTGATAATATGTTGAACGATCATGGTTTTGACCTTTATTGCTCCTACATCTCCATTAAGAACAAAAGTAACTGTGGCAATGAACTCCCATTACCAGATGGACTTGATTTTTATCCTCTAAACAACCACTAGAAAGTATTCAGTCCAAATAAGATGGTCTTATTTATTCATTCAGACTCTCTTTATGTGTAAGTGGGACCCAGTGAAGCTCTGGTAACATTTAGTGGCAAAAATTAGAAAAAAGATTAAAGAGGGCAAATTCTTTCTCTATAAACAAAATTGTAAAGTTCTAAATAGGCATAATGCATCTGAAGAATGGAAAATGGCCAAACATGACGCATCCTCAACCATCAAAAATTCTGAGCAGGCTACATATACAATGTGGCCTTTCCATTTTGGATCATATCTCCAACTGTGACCTTCAGATAACATGAATTGTTCCCCCCATCCCTTTTCCAGTCACTAAAAAGTTATCCTTACATAACCTATAGAGGTCCTCTGAGGTTTCAGGAAAAATTCTTATGGACATGCTTGGAGTTAAGTTGCAGAAGTTTAATACAATGCATGAGCCCTGCCACTAGCTTACAGCTTTTCCTTTAAAAGCAGAAAACTTTCCTCTAAATCAAGTAGCATTTTAACTCTTTCCCTAAGAAACAGAACTTCAAGAGGCTGACTTTGTGATCTCATGCAAGCCAGACAGGAGGCAGCTATGTGGACATGCTTTTGCATTACAATCCATTATTAGATAATCTGGGATATTCAGTATCAACTCAGGGAGGCTTTTCCTTGCTGGATTCACATTTTGCAAATGGAACTACACAAAGGATGTCTGCTCACATCTGGCATACCGCCATTGTTTATTAGATCTACCTAAAACATGCCACCGGAAATAGAGGTGGGCAACTCACAGCCTGTAGCTCACACATGGCCCCAAAACCATTTTTGACCATCAGAATCTCCAAAGATCATGCTTGTGAAATTTGGCAGCAAATCGCTTGATTTTCAGTAGGATGACTTTGCATGTTAAGAAAAAAAAGATAAACCTCTAATAGGTTTAAAGCACATATTTTAGAGAGCCAATTTGGTTTCATTAAGGCACCAGGCTAGAAACCAGGAGACCATGAGTTCTAGTCCTGCCTTGGGAATGAAGCCAGTTGGATGACTTTGGGCCAGCCATTTACTCACAGCCCAACCCACTTCTCAAGGTGGCTGTTGTGGGGAAAAGAGAAGGAAGAAGGAGTGTTAGATATGTTTGCCACCTCGAGTATAAAAATAATAAAGGCAGGCTATAAATAAATTCAGTAAATATCTTGCTTTAAAACAATCTCTACTAAAATTACTGAGGCACTAAAAAGACCAACAAATGTAGTATCATATCTTCTGGTTATGGTGTCCACTGCATCTCTCAGAGGCCTAAAAAAGACTGACCACAAAGATCAGCTCATTTTGTGTCCTAAAATATGGTCCATGTAATAATAATTATTTATAGCAGGGAGGTAAATTCAGCACTACTATGATACTATTTATTGTAACAATAGCGCTAGTACCACCATAATGAAGAAAGCTATGGACATTTTTCTAAGGGAAATCCCTTGATGTTCCATAAACTCACCATAGCTGGAAGTATAAATGTGAAAAATTTGATCCTCAAAGGTGTATTGCTTTAGAATTCAAAAATAATATCAGGGCTGAAAATTTGTGATAAATGCTATTTTTGAAATTTGAGGCAATGCACATGTAATAACAGAAGAACGTATTAAGAGAACAGATAGACAAGGCTTAAATCTAGCTCATCTTTTGGGATTTGTTTTCATGTTTTTTATTTTTTTATATGGCTTTAATTTTATTTTAGTAGTTACCAAGATCTCAAAGTGCATTAGATTGGCATCACAGTGTTCATATTTTATTCTATAAAACAACACCTTGAGCAAGTGGAATTGTAAAGCCAGCATTTTTTTTACCCCTAATTAAATCATTTGCCATCTGCTTCATATTGCAAATAAATTATGTTAGCCTGCAGGTATCTTAATTTGTTTGCTTCTGGTGGTGGTAGTATGAGCTTATCTGGCATGTTTCCAGATGAAATCAGAAACTGCCTTGAATTTTTTATGAATATTTTGATGACATCTTATACATTCATTATTAAATTGAACTTCACTGTTTGGGCCTTTATGTCTATAAGTGAAGTGTTTTCACATAAGGTTTCCCAATAGTCATGGTGGAATCAGGTCCATCATCCAGTTTAGTACAGAATCAAAACTTCAATACTTTACTTCCTTGGTTCTTACTTGATTAACTATGTCAACTATTAATTCAGCTGTGCAAGCAAAAGAAGGAATGTGTATTCATAAAGAGCTGTCTTGCATACAAGCATAAATAGATAAGTAAATATCAGTATGGAAGAAATTTTGGACATTCAGTATTAATGCAGTAACGTAGCCTTTTTATTGCTAATAGTATTTTCTAGCCAACATTTTCTAGTAACTTTCAACTGCATTATATTCAAGAACATAATTATGAAGTTTAGGATCTATATAGCTACTTAACAGGGTGAAGAACAGCAAATTAACACAGTAACAAGGTAGTCACCAAACCTGCCCCCAGTGCAGGAGTGAAAAAATAAACTGGTCATGCTTAGTTAATCTCTCTCAACCTCATCAGCAAGTAATGGAAACCCCCCAAACCAGTTAATTGCCCCATTTTGTCAACCTAAAAAAAAGCTGTAGAAATCAGAATGCGGATGCGACAAAATGGATATTAGCTGACTACTCTCAAGCGATCTACACATTATCCAATTTAACTCAATTATTCCACATATCAATGATATATTTAATTGTGTTATACTATATATGCAGGCTCAGTAACTTGAGTCTCTTGCTATGTTTTATAAGTCACTAGTTTAGGCAAATTTTTTTTCTAGTGACTACACAAATGCAAATTATTCTAAAAGCAGGGCAAATATGGAATAATGAGAAATTTTAGATGAAAAAGAGCAAGGCTTTGGGCAGAAAGCGCAAGGGAAGTGATAGTTGAAAAGTACAGGACTAACAGCAACCGACAGACCTCCAAGAAAATACAAAGAATAACAATGCTGAGAAATAAGGCTGATAGAATGGAGGGGCCTAGCAACAAATTTCAAGCTCTTGAAAGGAGTCAGGTTTGAAAAATTTTCAGGTGAAGATTGAACCATCATTTATACCATGTCACTTCCAATCCCTATCTGTAATCAAACTCTATACTACTGATAAAGAAAATATATTGGAGCTCAGGGTTTAATTGTGGATCCGTTGGTGCTCTCCAAGCTTGGTTGTTTTCTTGTAGATGTGTCATTAGGTAACATCATCAGTGCAGTGAGAGCACCTAGGATTCACCAAACTGTACTTCTATATGGATACTCATGCAAAGAACTAGCCATTGCATTCATTACCATTTCATGAAAAAAGCATTAGCACTATCATTTTTTCCATCTGAACAGCTGAATAGGTACTATGTCTTGTTACTTCACTTGGCTGCCACACATACATAAAAAGGAAATAAAAGTCATTCCTTCTGAATGTGAGTTTCCTGACACCAAATCCATAAAATGTAACAATTTGCATAGGAATAACTGCAAATGTGTGACTGGTTAAATTAACTTAAATTTTCCACGGGCAATTAGATTCAACCAAATCAAGAACTACATTGTTTATATCCTACCAGATAAAATTTATTTTTCTAAAATAGAAGTGATAAACATGATGTATTCATAGGGCTATTAATGTTTTAAGAGAGCCAATGTGGTGTTGTGATTAAGAAATGAGGCTAGAAACCAGGAGAATGTGAACTCTAGTCCTTGAGCCAGCCACCCATTCTTAGCCCTAATAAGTAGGCAGTGGGAAACAACTTCCAAAATCTTGCCAGAAAACTGCAAGGATATATCCAAGAAGTTGCCCAGAGTCAACACTAACTCAAAGGCATACACATACACAAAGCCCTTAATGTCTTAACGTCAATTACAACATTTCTCTGGAAAATAAGCTTCATAGTAAGTTAAGAATAAATTGACATTTAATCATAAAATGGCAGTTGACTTAACATAAGAAGCTATTCTCTTCACTAGAAAACAAGAAAACCTGACAAGAAAGAGCCAATGCCATTTCTTCCAGTCAGAAGGCAGGACTTAAATGTTCATATCCTGTGGAAAGAGCCCCTGCAATTCAGTTGCCTACTACAGGATCTACAAAGGGGGTGTCCAATCTTGGCATATTTAATAATATGTGTGGACTTCAGCACATTTTACAACACAAAGTCCACACATCTTAAAAGTTGCCAAGATTGGACATGCCTCATTTACAAAAACGATCACTCCAACAATTATATATCAACCAATACTACCTAAATGCAGCAAAGAAAAAGAGTTAAGAATCACACTTTTACATCAAATACAGAAGACAATTCTGTGTGCTCGAGAAATCTTTTAGATTGGGTCCATCTCCTGATAACCAAAATGGCACCTCACATTAACTGCTGTTTTCCATCCCTTAAGTTGGAACCAATAGCAAAGAGATACATTAAATGTACAATGTGGACCAAAGCTTTAGAACAACACCATGCATCCAAAGGCAACTTTCACGGAGACAAATGCTTGACAAAGGTACATGTCTCATACCAAATTGCTGCTCAGTTGCCCCTCATTTTCAGAACATTCTCAGGGTGGCCCCAAAATTTAGTGTCTTCTCCCTCATGATTTCTGGCATCAATTTGATTTTTTTTCTGTTGAGGCTTCACTTTGGGCATCATTGAAATATCCACAGTCAACCCTGTTGACCCAAGATCACTTTCTTGACTTCTGAAATGAAAAAGATTGACAGGTTTTCTCTGGCTCAAAAGGAAACAGCTGTTTCTTGCATTATCTAGGGGATTTTTAAATGAAAATATTGTTTTTCTAACTCTCCACCAGCACCAAGTCAATGGACTCACCATTTAATTTCTTGCCCATAAAAGAATTGGATGCTACATTGGCTCTGGATAGATGACTTATTTGCTAAAACCTGAGCCCTAGGTACTATCAGCAATCTGTTCTGAGTTCACTACTGTAAAGGTTTCCTTTAGCCTTCTAACCTCTGAAGGCAGATCTTTAAACAGTGAGCCCTGATTATGAGAGTTTTTGTAGTGACAGAAGATATCAGCAAGGCATTAATGCCAAGGATGTGACTTCATGAACACATTTCAATGTCTTGTCTGCTCTATGTTCCATAGAACTCATATGAAGCTCATTCAGTTTTGACATCAAGCTGTTAATAGGTTTGTTCACCTAGAGACCCAAGCTCAATCTTGGTCTCTTATAGTCTGTGAACTATGAAGAGAGATGGATGGAAAGACGGATGGATGGATGAACAGACATATATTTGACTTCAGGGGGAGGCCTTGGAAATCAACTTTAATTTTGGCAAATATCAATAGATCTTGAATGTTTTGTAATCTGGAAAGCAGTATCTTGTCTCAAAGACTTTAATTCTTAAAGGCATTAACTGTAAAAGCGCTAATATATTTCAAAACAAGACAAATATGGAATACTGCCCTATTCTTAGCTCCAGAGGTGAGGCTGGCTGTCATTCTTCTGTCTGTGACACTTAAAGAATGTTAAAACCTTGCTCTGCCAATAGCATGGGGGTCAAAGAGTGATATGCAACCTTGGGGTTGGTTAGTATTGTGAGGATATTCTCTCCACCTTTTAAATATTTAAAGTTTAAACACTTAACATTTTAATCCTAACCTTTTAAACAATGTTTTTAACTTTGTTTTTGTATTTATGATTTTCTATCTTTTTTACTGTAAACTGCCTAGAGTCACTTATATGAGATGGGCAGTGTACAAATGAATAACTGTAGATGACTATTTAAACATTCAAATCCACAACCGTCTCATATGTACATCCAATGTCATTTATATATAGTATCAAGACCTTTCCTGTGTTTGAAAATCCTTAGCAGGTCTGCTCATGTGGTTCAGCATTTATAGGGCTTATCTTAATTTACCTGAGTCCTATAGGAAAATGCTCAAGATTTCTTCGCGAAGTTCTGTAAAAATTACACAAGCATATATCAGGATTTTTTAAATAATGACTTCAGCCTTGTGGAACAAAAAGCATAAGACCAGGTAATTCAAAACGAGTCACATTTTTTCCATTGTAAAGGTCAATAGAAACATTACTCTCAAATATTTATCAAGTTGTGTAATGTACACAGTTTCCACTATTTTGATTCTAGGTTACATCAGTACTGTTAGAGGCAGCAGTCCCATTTCATTCCATTCAACAGATCAATTTCTGTGACAGAATACAAGTGGATCACATCTTATGACTGTAAGAGAGCCTGCCTATCATAGTCATTAAGTTGTGGTGATTGTAAAGCAGGTCACCCACATGACTGACCTGATTTTATGACTTTTTTTTTGTGATGGTCATTAAGCGAATGTCATGCTTAAGTGAACCAATTGTTTGCTATGGGTCAGTTTTGCTGAAAACAGGAAAACATATTGTAAAAAGTGCTCACATGATCATGGAATGCTGCAAATGGTCATAAATGTGGGCCAGTTGCTGAGTACCCAAAATGCAGTAATGTGACTGGGGGGCAATGGCCATTGGAACTTCAGAAACAGGTCATAAATACACCTTCAGAAGTCTGTCATAACTTCAAATGGTCGCTAAGTGACTGGTTGTAAGGTGAGAACTATCTGTACAGCAGCAACAGAAATCTCTTTAAAAATTCACCTGAAATACTTAAAGGTGTTTAAAGGTGAACCCGATTCTTTCATATTGTATTTACCATATACTTGCAGATAAGCTGAGAATTTTAGGTGCCGAAATACACCCCAAAAATTGGATTCAATTTATCCACAGATGAGCTTATGGCCTTAGTATTATAGGTTTTCCCCTCAGTTTTGTTAAAGTACCTATGTATCTCCTGCATACTTGCACATAAGCCCATCGGTGGATAAGCAGATCTAAATATTTTAACCAAAGATGATGAAAGTCTGTTCCCTTGTGGTCACTGAATTGTTTCATAATTTTTAGATATCAATCCTTTATCAAATTAATACAGGCTATTGCATCTCAGCCTAAAAAAAGATGCCCTTCTTTTTTATTGGAATGCAAATGTTATGACTGAATTGGGAGGGCTAACTGTACAGGTGTGGAATTCTTAACTTGGCCTTCTGACTGGAAGAGGTGGATTTAATCCTTTCCTCTTAATTCCATTTTTGTTGACCATGAATATAGTTTTTCGCGCGCGCACACACATTGCATTTATTTACTCATAACAGATTTTCAATCATCTCTTAAGGCAGTTTCAGCATTTCCAAATAAAATATGTTATGGTTAGACTTTAACAATACTTTATAATAAACTGATTAATTTAAAAAAAATCCTTTCAGTTTCTGAAATTGAAGCAGAAAAAAATGTACACCTGCACTTGGATGAGGGCATTTATAATTGAGCATCTACTCCTTTATAGATATTATCAGTTCATTAAAGACCAGCTCACAATCTGTAGGCACAAGGGAGAGCAAAAGTCTATTCTCCAAGATGCTGCATAATTATATTTCTTAGTATCTCTCATCACTGACCATGCTGTTGGAGCTGTTGACAGTTATATTTCTATAATATCTGTAGGACAAGATTCCTGATTCCTACCACACATCACCAAAGCCATTTAATGAATTGTAGATTTAACATTAATCAAGAGCACAGGTCAGGAATTAAAATGTAGCCAGAAAAACTCAACAACATTAGTCGTTCAACTGAAATAAACCCAATTTTCCATTAATTAACCAATTAGGAATTATCAACTAGAGAATTAAGATCCAAATTATATTTACTCAAATTTACTAATTACAACCCCCAGTGAGGCAAATTTACTAATTACAACCCCCAGTGAGGCACCACCTTATGTGGTTGTGGAGCTTGTGTGTTCTGAGGAAGATGAGAGCTATGCCAGAGGTTCAATCATACTGGACAGATCTCATCAGAGGAGCCAGACGAAAAGTGTCTCTCTCCCATAAAAAATATTTGAGATATAATTTACAGAACTCCATATCAGCTTGCCTAGGTCAATATGAACTGCTTTAGATGTTGGAGTTCCTGGACATCTGGTGAAAAATGGGCTATAGGATTCTGGAGAACGATAATGGCAACCAAGTCCAATATCCTTGCCAAGAAAATCCATGGACAGTTAACAAAAGGCTAAAAGATACAACACTGAAGGATAAGCCCCTCAGGTCAGAAGGTGTGCAATATGCTATGGGGAAGAGTGGAGAGCATTTAAAAGTAGCTCCAGAAAGAGTAAAGTAGCTGTTCCAAAGTGGAAAGGATGCTCAGCTGTGGATGTATCTGGAGGTGAAAGGAAAGTCCAATGCTGTAAAGAACAACATTGCACAGGAACCTGGAAAGTAAGATCTATGAATCAAGGTAAGCTGGATGTGGTCAAACATGAGATGGCAAGACTGAACATCTTGGGAATCAGTGAACTAAAATGGACAGGAATGGGAGAATTTAATTCAAATAACCACTATATTTACTCCT
>JANHZU010005058.1:31651-43567 GCA_032468055.1 Acrochordus granulatus | reverse complement strand
AGTGATTTTACAATAAATACACTGACACAAACATATGTATTAACATAAGATTCCAATTAAAATCTAATAGAATAATAGTTACAAAAAAAATTTACCTGACTGTGCAGTCAAATCCATTTTTTGTGGCTGATACATCAAAGGACTGTCTTCATCTAATGGAAGAACACATTTTTGAACAAACCTCTTTCTTGCGGTTTGGTTATGGATCTTTTGAGGAGAGATATCAACATTTCTTTCTTCTCCCATCCTTTTGTTTTTCAAGAGTTCTATCAGTGTAAGCGACTGGGTTTTTTTTTCATCATGCAGTCCTGATTTTGCTTCATCACATTCATTGAGGCAGCTTAGCCTTTCTTCCTCTGATGCAGACACCGATATATCTTCAGTCTTTAGGCCATTGCGGTATGCTTCAAGAGGTATAATATTTTGGGAAAAAAAGTCATCATTTGACGAAAGTTTCTGAGCAACAAATGGTCTGGGAATAACACGGCGACTGTTCAATGCCTTAAGGATTTTTTCGTATTTTTCTTCATTTTGCATCATTTCATTTAGAACACAGATTGGAGATTTATGTGCATCCCATTTGGTTTTACCAAGCCTTTTTAGGTGTCCTCGCACATGATTAGATAATCCAATTTTAGTGTCAAACCAACCTCCACAGAGCTGGCATGTGTGTTCTGTAGAACTTTCTGATTTCTCAATTGCTACAAAGAAAAATGAGAGATTTCTTCATTTATCCATCCGTTAGGATGCAGCTTACTAAAAACATATACATTAGAACTTCCACACAAGAGACCAATGTAAAATGAGCTTATATTCATATTATTTTACATTTCTTGTACACCAAAATTTACCAAAGAAAAATCTTACCTTTTCTAACTCGTTTCACCGGGGTTCCTGTCACAGTTCTTTTGAAGTGCTGCATTTTGTCACTTGTAGCTATTTGCTCAGGTGAGACCACATGGCGTGCCTCGTAACTTAACCCAGCTCTGTGAAGATGCCCACGGACATGATTAGACAATCCAACACCAGTCTCAAAAGTTGCTGGGCAATATGGACAGTTTTTTTTCTCAAGTGATAAATCAGTCCAGTGAAAAACTGAATTATGCTTTGGCAATGTTGTACCTATGTTTTCTAAATTATGATGATCTTGGAAATCATGCAGATAATTGTTACCTTCTCCATCTTCATAATATTCAAAATAAAATCCATCATTTTGTTCGTATCTAAGAGACGATTTACCACCACCTTCTTCTTCCATTTTACCTTTAAATAAAGGGAACAGGTTTACATGGTCCTGATTAATATCACTGTAAGAGCCATCCTCCACAGACCGTGTAGTGTAATCACACAGTTCAATATTATCCCATGAACTTTCATCGTCCGTTTCATAGCTGTCTTTTTTCCCAGCAAGTTTCTGCAAAACAACAACAGTCATTTTATGTACAATGCCTGGAAAAGTGCCTGAATCATCTCCTGCTACATAGCCTCCCTTTTTGGGTCTTTTAATCTTTTTTTATAGTTACACACTTATTTTTATAGACTTTTGGTCCTTTTGCATCACAGTTAAGAGAATCCATAATACACCTATTATGAGAATTATTTGAGGACAATAAAGGTAACAACCCATTAGATCTTTCAAGCGTGAAAAATAAGGACTGCTAGATTCCTTAATCCTATGTATCTCATGTATGTGTGCATGTATGAATGTATACACACACACAGTACTAGTTTTGACACTAGATTTTAGATTTACTGCATGATATAAATATTTAGGTTTTGAGCCAATGCTATTTCTATTTCAAAATACATTTGTTGGTGGAACTTTGATTATACACACTTACAGCTGACTGTGCAACGCTCTTCCGAGCCTTCTGTATCCTGGGGGGTCTCTTGTGGAGTTTTGCAAAATTACTTGTCTGGAATGCAGAGCCAAATGGTTGTTTTATATCTTGTTTTAAAACAGAAGTCTTTGGAAAGGCAGATCCTTGTTTAATTAAATGTTTAGTCCTGCTACCAAAATGCAAAGCTTCTTCTATACCAAGGCTTTTTCTTTTATCTGGTCTAAGGCGACTACCAAAGGGATCTAAGCAAGCCGATGGATGCAAGTATTCCATATGTTTTTTAAAAATGCTTCGGGCTGATGTAGTAAATGGACACATTTTACACATATAGTCAGCTGTCCTTTTTGAGGATTCCATATAGGAATCTTTCACTAATGCCTTTTTATGTGTTTTTCTCTGTGTTATGTCTGTAGTGATCATTGAACATTTCACTACTGCCCCATGAGCAAGCCCTCGATGGCATTCAAGTTCATTCTCTGTCACAGCCATAAAGTTACATTCTTCACAGCAGTAATATCTTTTATCTTTTTCATGGGTTTTAGCATGCTGCACAAAGGTTTTGGGACAGTTGGTACCAAATACACATTGTGGACATTGTAAGCGTGCACTCCTACCCTCATCCTGAAGTTCTTTTAATTCACGAATTTCCTCCATCAATTTCTGTCTTCTTTCCTGATGAATTATCATATGTTTAAGAAGGGAATTGCGATCCCTAAAGGTCCGGCCACATTCCCTACATGCATAAGGCCTCGAAACATTTAAATGACGAAAGTGCCTATTGCCATCCAAGTGATACATCATGTGCCTATGCAGATGCTTTTTTTCTCTAAAATTCACATTGCACTTTGTACAGGGATAAAAAGATGGCTCATCAGAACTGAAATTAGATGGTGATTCTAAGTCATCTTGTTCACATTTGTTCAATAAAGTGTTAGAAAGGAAAGTGCTACTGTGAACAGGGGAAATATCATCTGCACACTTGTTACTTGGATTATAAATCAATTGCTGGATGGCATCCACAACCTCCAAATCTTCATCTGTAGATTCAGGTTTTACTCTTACTAGAGAGTATTTTTGTGATTCTATTACTTGTACATTCTCATTCTGCTCTAAAAACTCAACATCTAGTGATTCAGAATCGTCAGGAATATAATTTGATTCATTAAAACAGTCCTCAGTATAACGAGTTATTTTGCTAACATCCATCTTTCTTTTTCTCCTTTTCTGTATGCCAACTTTAGGTTGAACTGGTGACTCTGCTACAGTTTCTTCATTTGTCATAAGGAATTCTATGAACTCTTTCTGTGGATCCCAGTTTACATCACTTTCTGATCTGAAGTCCCCAGCAGCTGAGGAGATCCCTATTAATGATTTGTTACCATCATCTTTTTCTAATGAACTTCTGCTATCCTCACACATGTCTTCTTGGCTTACTAAAGTGCTATCTGATTTTATGCTTTTTCCTATTGATGGCTCTATGTCACAAGCAACTGAAGCAGAAGGAGGTAGATTTTTCATGGAATGTGATAGGTTCTTAGCATGTGCTGCTTCAGGTAACAAAAACAAAACTGGGCTTGAATTTTGGGTTGATGGTTTTGTGGGAAGTTGAAGATCATGTACCGCTGTGACAGATGAACAAGGATCTGTTTGATGGCCCACAGCCTGTGCATTGTTCAATGAAATGCTGCCTTTTTTCATAATGGAAATCTTAGTTAAACTGGAGTGTGAAACTGGTCCATTAACTGAAGTCTCTGTAGGCAGAACAAAATTTTCACTAGAAATAGCAGGAGCCCCAGTATGTATAAATATAGACGTCTGGCCCCCACTTAAGGCGTTTTCAGACTTGTCTGTTGATAGATCTTCAGGCAAAGTTAATGTATTATTTTGAAATGTTTCTTCCAATTTGGAAATGCCACTCTTCTCAGAGATGAAATTACTGTCATCTAGAAGTCCTTTAGCACCAATAATCTCAGTGTTGATTTTTGCTTCATCCATACTGCTGACATGCTCTGTCCATTAAGCACATTTACTCTAAAATAAAGAGATCCATATTAGAATACACAAAAGTATGACAATAGTTTTAAGATTAAACATGATCATTCAAAAATATTCTTATTTCACAGAAAGTCACACAAAGAAACACCATTAATGAAGAGATTTATGATTTCAGAAGTGTACCTAATTCTAACATTTAAATTAAATGTAGTGTTACAGATAAAAATTGTGGAAATGATTAAAAAAAGACACATTGAGATATACACAAAACTTTATATACTATATGTATCTTGTCTGGAAGAAACTCTTCCGATGGATGTACACTATTCCAGATATTACTTCCACCAAGCTACTGTCAAGAAACATGTTTACCAGTATAAAACACCATATTATAATATTCATAGCTGAATAGCAAAGCCTCATACATTTTATATACTGAATGTATCACACATTTTCAACAAAAAAGTTCTTTAACAAACTAATGTGAAAAAATAAAGACTGCAAAAAAGATTGACAAACATTTCTATTCAATACATTCTAATGTATATTCATCACCTAGTACCAATGAGTATGGAATCAGATTTTTAAGTCCACAATATGTCAATTTATAAGATTAAAACTTTTTAAAAAAGAAATTAACTAGGGTGATTTCCACTCCACTCTTAAACGTTTTTTTCTGCAAGCAAAACTGTATGAGAAATATCTTGTTGAAATGTCTGCATGTAACAAAAAGAATTGAAATTTCAACTGTTTTAAGTTGTAAGATCTTAAATTACAGTTGCTACTGCATGTATGTCAAGTAATTTTGTCCAATGTAATACTTGTAGGCACAGTGAAAATTTTGGAAAAACCAGGAGATAAGAAAAAAGAATATAGTTCTCATATCTGCACCGTAACTCCCACCAAGGTTCCACTGTGGATTTATTTTCCCATCCAGAGCTACTGTATAATATGTAAAAAGATAAGTAATTACTAATATAGAGTGAAAAACCTACAACTCTCCAGATATTACTGAATTACAAATGTACCAGGGGCATATTCACAGGATTACTGGGGGGAAAAATACTATCATTCAGCAATGTCTAAAGAATCATCAATTCTCAATTTCTGTTTAAAATTATATTTGTTAACATATAGAGAGTGCTCAATTTACAACCATTCATTTAACTATTGTTAAAAATTATGATGGCACTGAAAAAGTGACTGACAACTGGTCCTTGTATTTACAATCACTGTAGTGTCTCCATGGTCATGTGATCAAAATTTGGGTATGTGGCAACCAGTGTGTGTTTACAACTCTTGCAGCATCCTGGGATCATGTGGTTGCCATTTATGACCTTCCCCAGGGGTTTCCAACAAGCAAAGCCAATGGGGGAAGCCAGATTTGCTTAATGATCGTGGCAAAAATGGTTGTAAAATTGGGCATTGTTATATTTTTTGGAAATAAATAGCTGGTACGGCAGCAATGCTAAAAATCTTATTTAGGATACCCAAAGCCTTGGCATACCTAAAAAACCCTGTTGGTTCACTATATTTTGCTGCTAGAAAATAATTTAATGAAGGTCCTTCCAACATTTCACCATCATCTTAAACCAGAATCTAACACGCTTCACTTTTATGCTCTTCTGTGATCTACATGAAAACATGTTACAATACTTCTTGTTTGAACCAGTCTGCTGCATTCTGCACTAACAATGGGAAAAGGGACTTTCCTTCTATAATTAACATAAAAACTATGTTGTCTGGCAGGGAAGGGATGGAGTTACTAAATGTTTCTTATACAGGTAGTCCTCAGTTAGTGACCATTCATTCAGCAATTGTTCAAAGTCACAATACTGGAGGAGATTTATGGCTAACCTCAAGGAACATAAAATAAATATATATATGTAAAGATAAAGCATCCTGCATTGTTATGGCCTCCATTAGATAAACTTGTTTTCAATATTTTCACTTTTAAAATTGCCTGCAATTTTATATTTATAAAAGTCTACAAAATAACAAAAATAGATTTCTAACAAATTAGTGTGTTATTACTATAAAAATGACAGTGTAGCATATCATACAACTAGAAAATCATATGCACAGAAATTTAAAAATGGTGACATCAAGCTCAAACAGCAATATAATATTGTAAGTAAAATAAAAAGTGAAATCCAAGGTACCATGTTACCATTTTTCAATATGCAGGTAGAGAAATTATTTAGATTTCTAGGATGTTTATGCCATAAAAACATTTGTATTTTTTCCAGCTTATGACATTCACAGACCTAGACAAATATATGCTCAGTCAATTTGAGAAACTATATTAGCTTTTCTCAACAGGAAGCAATGTTGTTAACGAAGTGGTAAATTCAGTGTTAATGAGTGGCTTCACTGTTGCCACCTCTGAGGTAAAACCTTTCATGTTCCACCCATCTGTTCTGGTGTTAGAGGGTTCAAAGAAAGAACAGACGCTTCCCATTTAAAGCAACTTTATTGGTATCCCCTGAACAGCAGGGTGGTAAACTAAGAATATTATATTTGCTCCAAAAATGCAATTATCATTTTCAGAATGAGTTCAAGAAAAACTTTGCTGCTAAATTTACATGAAGATATTAAGCTACACTACTTAATCTAATACAAGGATTGTTTTGGGTGCAAAATTGCAAATTACAATGGACAATGTTATTTCAGAGTCATTGTCCATAAATCACACTTTTTAAACTGTAGTCTTCTTACCTAAATTATTGTTAATTTTTACAGAGAAAATTATATCAACCATTCCAAATTGCTGATTTCATCAGTTTAGTGCCTTTTACAGGACATTTCCAATA
This sequence comes from Acrochordus granulatus, assembly GCA_032468055.1. Taxonomy (NCBI): domain Eukaryota; kingdom Metazoa; phylum Chordata; class Lepidosauria; order Squamata; family Acrochordidae; genus Acrochordus; species Acrochordus granulatus. The sequence goes on along the minus strand of JANHZU010005058.1, from coordinate 36,918 downwards.
TTTCTGATCATGCCCTGAAACACCCCGGAAATATGAAGTGCAGTTTCCGACAATTAAAAATTCTGTTTGTTTCATAGCAAATATGGATTGAAGTTTCTAACATTAATCATAGACTACACTGCATAGTGTACTTTTCAGTTTAATTCTAATTTAACAAAAGAAACACAAACCAATGAACTCAGTAGACTCAGTTTATGCATAAAACTAGTATGTTATTTCAACATTGTTCAAACTACAATTTAGAAAGAATATCTGAATTCAAAAAATGTTGTATTTAAGAAATTAAAAAATGCCATAAGAGTTTATTACATAGCAAAAGTGTTCAAATTAGTTCCATCCCAATTTGAATTGTTGCTGATTTAGAAAATTAATCTGTTACTTTGATTCAAATGTAATGGGTAGACTAAACAAATGTAAAAAAAACCTTGAGTTGAATTGCCTTTAATTTTTTTCTAACATTCCAGTTTAGCATATATGTCTGGTAGTTTCTGTTGATTTTTCATTCATATCCTAATGTTTAGCTCTGCTGAGTTCTAAGTCTAAAACAAGATCAGTCAGATGTTATATTCATATAGATATATAGCAAATATTTCATTCAAACTTTTTAGTTGAGTTTGCCCATTAAATGAAGATTTTTCTGCAAATTATCTTATTTGTATGAATCACATAGTTGTACAAATAGTATAAAGTCAGATTTAACAGATGTTTGCATTTAAGAGACACCCTCTTTACTCAAATAACATGTTAAATCTTAATTTACTAATATCTATTGAACTGCAGCCTAAATTAGTTAAATAGATGGCTCTATAAATAATTGCTCTGAGATACTCTTTCTTCTTTCCTTCAAAACTAAAAACAATTTTTTAGGATATTTTTTAAAGATTTTATTTTTATAGAAAATCTTAATGAGTTCTGCAGTTAGAGCTGCCTGTAGCCATATCATGTAAGCTTTAAGAAATGAAGCATAAAGGTCATATCCATCTTCAGGATGACAGATTATCACTTAAATGCCCCAGGCTAGTCTTATTGTCTCGGAAATCACAAACATCACTATTTTTGCAAACTATCAGCACTTGCTATAACACCCTTACTATACTACATCTTGAAGTTACTACAAAAGAAATGAGGTGATAATTGCATATTAACATAATTATTCGGTAATCCCCTCTGAGCAAACTTCCGAGGTCATTCTGTGATTTAGGTTAGAGTCAACCTTCCTGTCATATCCATGCTGCCCACTTTGAGTAATTTTTTTAAAATAAGACACATTATTTTTTTCTATGTACATTATTAATTGTATTTATTATAAGTAGGTTAATATTCATTGAATACTTATTGCACAGTGACAACCTTTTCTAAGGTATTATTGCACAAACTATAACAGTGTCCTCATTCAAATGCTAGCTCATTTAACCATATAATCAAATTAAATGCTATGCTGATGCCCATTAATACAGGTAGAATTAAAGATTTGTCAGAAATTAGAAATTTTTAGTTGGATCCAAAGAGCCATGAGCAAAAGGAAAATAGATATTAGCATTATTCAGTATAAAATCCACTGATCAGCATTAAAAGTGCATTTATACTTACTCATGTATTCATGCAGGCTACCCATAGCATTTCTTGTAATTCAAAAAAACACCCTAAATAGATCATTGGCTTTCCCCCCTCTTTTCTTACACTTTTTTCAGGGAAAAAAAGATAATTTCATGTTGAAAGGGCACACACAGATCCAGCCTTATGCTTTATAACTTTAACACATTTATTAGACTAAAGAAGATAAAGGAGATGTCCATTAGGGCTGATAATGCAGAGAACAAAACATGACTAAGTGGAATTAAATCCATATGGATGCAAAATTTATAATATGAGGAATCAATGCTGGACAATAAAACTTCAATCAGCAAGAAATTTCAATAAGAGCCATAGAAAATGCAGATGTTCATTGAGCTGATAGTATGGAAGGAAACACAACTAACTTTAAATATAGCTATTTAGGTAACTGCTTTACCCTTTTCAGAGAGGTAAGATTAGTTAATGAAACATGCATAATGCATGCTATTAATGCTCAAAGAGAATAACCCATTTTAAATAGGTTCAAGTTATTTATTGGGGTACAAACATGGCAGCATCTAACCTAGTTTAGCTAATCTCAGGACAGTACTTGGATAGGAGTCCAGAAAATCCTAGAATTAGCTTCATGACATTTTGTTCTTGGTGGAGAATGTTTATGTGAGGAAGCAAATAGAATGAGGTAAGATTATAGTAATTCCATTTCATTAAAAAATAAACAGCTGACCCATTAGTATGAAAAGGACTTATTCTCTGTGAACATTAATAGCATGTATTACGCATGTCCCATTAACAAAACTTACCTATCTGAAAAGGGTAAAGCAGTTACCTAAGTTAAACTGATACCAGAGATATTTCATTTAAAATAATGTTAGAAACTAGAATTTTTATTTCATGTACTAAGAACTTTCATAGACATGACTATCTTTAAAATGAATATATTTTCAGTGGTAAATAACCAGCAGTTTCCTCTAGCTGTGATTCAACACTCATTAAAGCTGCTAACAAGTTTTTGCTTATTACATACGCAATTTTTGTTTCACTTGCTGTTGCTGAGAGATCCGTTTAGTATAAATTTCAATAATTTAAGGCCATATCCATAGATGTTGCTCTAACAACCATTATTTCTGTTAATCAGAAAAAACATCTAGAACAGAAACTACATTTTTAGTACCAGTAGTTAAGATAATATGGAAGAATTATTTATACACTGTTCATACAACATATTCTAAAATTCACTCTCTCCTGTTTAAATAATCTAATTTGGTGAAATCTTATGTTAAAAGAAGAAAAACAGGTAAAACTTTATTAAGAAGTCACAACAATATGGATTTTTTTTAAATGGAGATCCTTTTTATTAAATTCAATTATTTTGTTCAAATGACTTGATTAGCATTTTCTCTAGTAAGCCTCCTCCTCGAGACTTCTGGACAAATCCCTGCAGTCTTCTTGGCAAGGTTTTTCAGAAGAGGTTTGCCATTCCCTCCTTCCTAAGGCGGAATGCAACTGTTGCATGAACAATGAAGAGAGCAACTGTTACCAGCTGGCTTTATGCCTAAAGTGGGACTAGAACTCAGGGTCTCCTGGTTTCTAGCCAAATACCTTACTCACTACACCAAACTGGTTCTAAGAGTAGCTTAACATTTTTTTTGGACACAGCTCTATTTCTGCTTTAATCACAATCCTAACTCTCAAACACTTAAAAACTTATTTGATCAGTTTCCCTTCGAATGTAAAATATTTAAAAGCCACTCTACATATTTATGCCCAATTGCTGATATTGCACTTAATGGCTCTCAAGTGAATGTATGAATTGGACCAGTCACTCTTTTTCAGCCCAATCCACCTCACCGAGATACTGGGAAGAAATAGAGGCAAGAGTATTAATTATGTTTGTTGCCTTAAGTTAATATATAAGAAAGATGGAATTAAATAAAAATGTTTTCACTGAAAAGCATTGTCATCATGTATAAAAACTATCTTATGGAGATAAAAGCCATATAACATTTTCAAATCATCATCTAATACTGTAACCATCAAGCAACATTTGAAGGTGTATATTCCCTGTTAAGCAAACATACAGGATTTCAAAACTAAACATTCAAAAAAATACCTAAACCTTTTAAAATGGTCCTACCATTTCTATGCCTTAATATTGCTTTCTGAAAGTCTATAATGTGTGCAATAATTTATCTTTGAAAACAAGTACAACAAATATACAGTTAATGGGGAAAATGTAGATTTTTCAGTTACATAATACCAATTCAATCTCTAGAGTTTTTTTTTTTTTAAAGGAAGGTGAGCGTATGGGTAAAATATGAGCTTTTCAGTAAATTCTGCTTTAAATATAATCTCCCGGGAATACTTAAATACTCACTTCATTTCAAGAAAGTGAAATTTAACAAAAACCTATGTGGAACTACAGATAGTCAAAATGGTATATGGACTTTATGATTCTATTCTCCCCCATTACAACCAAGATATGATCCCCAAGTGTTCTGGAAGTAGGAACCTTTTGATACCCAGTGGGTGTCCAACTTTAAGATGTGTGGATTTCAACTCCCAGAATTCCTTAGCCAGCTATGAGTTGCCAAGGTTGAATACCTCTGCCTTAGAAGGGAACTGGGATACCTTAACCAATCCAACAGTTATACTGAGCTGCCTAGAAGAGATAGATCACCAAAGCAGCAGGCTCCAAAAGTCATGTTATATCTAAAACTGATGAATGAATGCGCAAAAAAGAATGTAAAATAAGGGTAAAACTTCACAATTTAAGTCTATAATTACATACATTTTTATTTTGCATCAGATACAGCAATTCTTCTTTGTATAAATTACTGCTTAGTTTCCAGAAGCAAAGTAATGCTTGCTTTACTTGAAACCAGGTAGTGCCACCAAGTGGTAGTCATGTTCTGTATCCATCAGACAATACAATCTACCACATAAATCAGAAATCATTTCTGCAGACTGAAAGTTTCTCATTATCCATCAAATAAAGCATACTGAATTTAGGATTAGCAGGTTAGTAATACAGATAAATTCATTTAGCAGGCCTGTGACTGAAAGAAGAATGTTATTAAGAATGCAAATATTTAAAAGAGGTAGATACAATTCAGAAATTACAAAATATTTTATCATAATTCAGTATTAATTTCTAAAATTCTTAATTTAAATATTATTGTTGTATTATTTTACCCTACCAATATTTTTAATGCTAAAATAAATGATCTAGGAATTTTTACTGAAAAATGTGTATCTATATGGAACTGAAACAAAAAATGGTTCGGAGGGAATGGAATATGCTTGCTGCAACGGTTGACAACAAAGATGTTAAAACTCTTCCAGGGCTTGCACAGTAATTGCATTCCCAGAAAAACACACATCTGAATTAAAACCCAGACAGCCTGGAAGAAATAATTATAGTTCCATAAAAACAATTACTTATTATTCAAACTAAAATAGATATGTAATTAACATTTTTTTTACTTACCAATGCTTGTTTTGTCCCCCTTTAAGCTTCAAGTCTGGATCCAAAACTCAGACAAGTCTAAAGTAGTAGTAAAGTAGTAAACAAATGTTATCTATAAATTTGTTTCAAAGCTGTTATTCCATATTCATTATTGAGAGCTAAACCATACAAGGAAACAATTACCAATTTGTTCTTATCATAAATATAATAATTACAGTGAATATAA